>BQNB010009525.1:0-86574 GCA_026074375.1 Tanacetum coccineum | reverse complement strand
TGGTTAGTTCATAGGTTTATGTAAGTGTAAATGTTGGATCAAAGATTTGTAAAGAGTGTATGATCATTTCAATCCTTATAATAGTCATAAAAATGTAAATATAAATGTTGAAATCAAAGATTTATAAAGAGTGTATGGCCATTTCAATCCTTGTAATAGTCACAAAATGTAAGTATAAATGTTGAAATCAAAGATTTGTAAAGTGTGTATGACCATTTCAATCCTTATAATAGTCACAAAAATGTAAGTATAAACATTGAACCGCAATTGTTAAAGTGTGTATTGCCTAGTATGCAATATCAATGAGTGATTACGATTACACTAAGTTCATGAAATGGATGCGCTAACAGAAATAATGGACATGTACTCATACCAGATGCCCTACCTGGAACACCCGAGCAGTGACTTAATGGACATGTACTCATACCAGATGCCCTACCTGGAACACCCGAGCAATGACTTAATGGACATGTGCTCAAACCAGATGCCCTACCTGGAACACCCGAGCAATGACTTAGTGGACATGTGCTCATACCGGATGCCCTACTTAGAACACCCGAGCAGTGACTTAATGGACATGTACTCATACAAGGTACCCTACCTGGAACACCAGAGCAATGACAAGTTTGTAAATGAGCATATAAACTATCCCATCGCGAGATATGTAAATGAGTATGTAAAAGAGTTTGTAATCAATCATGTAAATGAGTTTGTAATCAAACATGTAAACGAGTTTGTAATCAATAATGTAAATGAGTTTGTAATGAGTATGTAAACAAGTTATGAAATCAAGTATGTAACAATTTGTAAATGCGCATGTATTCTCACCCCAAAAAGTGTTAAAGTATATGTAAAACGAGTAAAATGTGGGGCTATAAACTCGCCTCAAATAAAGGTATCAAATGTAGCAACAATCAACAAGGAATGACGTCACAAATAGCCGAAATGCAACCTAATTAATTATAGGTCATATAAGTATGATGTATTTGAATAAATACAACATATAATTTATAGAGTTATATCACCACCTAATAGTTTTTATTTAGTATATAAGTGTTGGAATAACATTTGAGTTGCGTTTGAAAATAAATGACCAAGTATATGTCTTCGAAGTATTTTCTAATAGTTAGAAAATATATTATAGTCGTCCCGCTTGATTTAGCATTTTTATTATTTTTGTAATGACACTTTATATATAGTTTGATTGGTTTATAAAATAATATTTATAAACTTTAAAACATGTGTAAACATTATATAAGTAACACTATATTATTTCGTAAGGTTTTTATAGTTCAAACAGACCCGAAAACACTCGTAAATCTTATTTTAAGTTTCTAACAGCTTTGTATGTTTTTATAACAGGTGCATAAATTTTGTATAAAAGTTATTTAGCTTCTATAATTTATAGTTCACAATCTATACACTTCTGGGTTCTGAAAACTAGAAGTTTATAGTAAAATGTCGTTCCGAAAAACTTTGTAGCTTTATACTTTGGCCGAATCGGACCCGAAAGCCCTCAAAAACTCCGTTTTCAGACTCTCCAGTTTCCTCGTAGTTTTCACAGCTTGTGAGAATTTAACACACTTTTCGAAATCTTTAAAAATTTATAACTTTCTCATTTTAACTCTGTTTTTCGCGTTCTTTATACCCACGGTTTCGTATTGAGATAATCTATCAAAGTTTTATGTTCACAGATTTTAGAAATATTGTGATAGAGTAAAATGAAACTGTTATATAAATATAAAGATGGCTTTTTATATATTTAATCTTGTTATAAATCGTCATCTTCTTTGTTATAACTCCGTTTTTCAAGTTTCTTATATCAGAATTGTGTTGAAATGTACTGTTTGAATCATAAGTTTATATGTTTTATAACAATTAGAGCTTTTACAGAAAACACAATCTGTCTGAATATATACATATATATAATTGTTTTTATAAACTTTAACATAATGAAAATATTATAAGTCCTCTAAAATTACATATAGGCTTTATTTATTGATTTTTACCATGTTTTTTATAATTACAAGTCCACTAAATTTACTAATACAACATCCTTTGTATATTTAAAGTCCTCTAAATATTGTCCATCTAATTTACTTCCAATGTGTTTATAAAAATGCCAAGAACAATAACTAATTTATATAACTATATAAATTAATTTATAACCAATATGTAAACAACTAGTTAAATAATTTGTCCAACACATGTAATATACCAAAATTAATATTTTCTTGTATTCTTACATACTTGTAAACTCTTTTCAACAAGAGTATATATTTACTTGATTATGTATGATCCTTGATTTCTTTGTAAACTTTATAAAATATAACTAAGTGGTGATTTAACTAAATAATTAAGATGTAAATAAAAGTAAGTTATCAAAATGAAAGAGTAGAGTTTTTGTATAAACCTTGAGTGAATGAAAAAATGATATGAACACAAAGACTAATCCTGATCAAACCCAATTGTTTGTGAATAACCTAACCCTTTAAATACTTGCTTAGAAAATCAAAACTTCAAGTGTTCTTGTTCCTTGTGGTGTGGCCGGACTCAAAGAGAAAGAAAGAAGGAGATTTTTTGTATTTTTGCTTAAGTGAATAATTGTGAAGACTAGTGTTCCTTATAAGGCTAGACATGCTATGGCTTTATGCATTGCTTATTTATCTAGGGACAACATAGGACTTGACATTTCAATATAAACATACATATACATGCATGCGTGGATTTTGGAAGAACAAAAGATGGAAATGAGTTTTGGTGGCTTGACTAGTTAAACATGCTTTTGGTATTATCCCATGGATCTTGGTTATACTTGTTTAATAGTTAGTGGGAATTTTAGGGATTCAATTCTTGTTTTTGTGTTTGTGTTGTATGATCACATGGCTAGGATGAGAAAAATGGGTACAATGATATAGTTTTTAGGTGTTGGGTATAATAGTTGGTATTTGTTGAAGTGTAGATGGGTTTATGGGTTCCCATGTATGCAAAAATGTAATTTATTGTGAAACGTAAACGTTTTACGTAACGTATAAAAATAAAATATGAAAAGTTAAAAATTATCTTCGTAAAAAAATATAACACTTGTTTGACGTAAACTTTTATTTGTTTGATGTCGATTTACGTTGATTGTTGATTTTTAGTTTACGCAATTTAATTAAACGGTTGAAATTAAAAGTGAACGCGTAAAAGTTTAAATAAATAGTTGAATATTTATTGACGTAAAATGATGTGAAAATGTGAATTGTTACATTATGAGTGTCGAATGCTAGGACATTACAAGAGTAATTGTCCAATGTGGAAGTTTCAGAAACGTGTGAACAAGTACTAGAAATAAAAAGCTCTCATAGACTCATGTGTCGTAGCAAATAATGTTGATGTTTAAGGAGAGACCCTCTCGTATTACCTAGTGAACCCTAAGCAGAAACTTTCTTAGACTCTAATTCCAATAGGAATTTGTGTTGTACTTTCTTTTAAATTTCGTTGTACGTGTGGATGATTTAAATTATCTATCAAACTTATGTGTCGTGGAAAACCTTGTCGAAATTACTCTCTATTTATTTATGCAAACCACTCCTTAAACAATTATAACCCTTCAAACATTGGTTCAACTACATTATAAACCATTTCACTACCACATGATAAACTATTTTACTATCGTCTAGTAAAATGCCACCTTATAAACTATGTTCTTACCATCACATAGATCATTTTGCTATTACCTAATAACTTATGTTGTTATTACCATGAAAAATTGTTTTACCATTACCTTATGAAACTTTAGCTAAAACTTATAAACTATTCAACTATTGTTTTGTAAACTAAAAGCTATTCTGTCATTATTTTATAAACAAAGTTACTATTATTTTTACAATTTTATTTTCACCATCTTATGAATTATCTTCTTGATATCTTATGTACTATTTTGCAATCAACTCAAAAACCACGTTACTACCACCTTATAAATCATTTTACTATTATCCCATGAACCATTTAAATATCGCCTTATAAACCAATCTATAGTTATCTTGAAAACCATTTGGTTGTCATCCTATAAGCTACCTTGTTTTCATCTTGTGTCACACTATAAAATCATTTTTCTACTATATATATAACGCTAATTTAACGAAAATGAGCATTGCATTGTTAACCCTTAATTATACATGGCTTGATCACCTATGTATAATTCAGGAAGGACCATGTCATGCTGGGAGTAGTCACCTTAAAACCTTTTGTCAAAAATAAATTTTCTACTTATATCTTAGAGAAGCAAAATTTTGTGTGCGTATCCATAAAACATGCCGGTCATGAGAAATTAAATTAGTAATCATAGTGACTAAGTATACCTTTACACCACCCTACCACATAGAGTTGGCATCATCTTACACCAAAACCTATGTCAAAAAGTCAAGACGCATCCCTAGTCACCCTAGGATGATCCACTAACAAGTTTACTCGCCATTAAGGAATATACCAAATCACCCCTATCAACATCTACGTAATACCATAGAGCTTAGTAGTTACGACACCACCATAAGTATAAATTTGTTATCACCCTAGAAAGGAAAATGTTATAAGTAACGCGTAAAGCTAAAAGGAATGAATAAGCCCGCTAAAAGCCGAACCTTGGTTGCAACAATAAATATTAAACCAACATCACTAATCTTGAACGCTCAAGTTAAAGCAATTTAGAAGGGGAATGCAAACAAGTTACCAAGCGTGGGAACGAAAATATCAAAAGACGTAAATAAAAATAACAAATAGAATTGTTGTTACAACATCCGTTTATTACCTTAGAAATAAAATTACATAAGAACAAAAAAGAAATACAAGTTTTATTACAACCCTCTTCTAGCAATAATATCTATTACTCCCAAAGTAGATTTATGCCAATAGCTAGGACAATGATCGGTGTGAGAAGCAATAGAATTACGACCAAATACTGAAAATCTTCTTCGTATGGGACGTAGGCCAGATAAATGCCAAGTGCTATCGCGCTCTCCATCGCCATGATTGTAGTAATATGAAACATTTTGAGGGGTTTGAATAAGAGAAATTTAAGTGAAAGATTTAGTATTTTTATAGAGAAACGGAGGATAAAAATTTGGTATTTAAAAGGGGAAGTAACCGTTGGGGTCACTGTTCATTTATATAAAAAAGGAGGCTAAACCCTACATATATTTAACCCTTTTTAAAAGTTTAGCTAGAATTGGTCCGTTAGCTTACCAACTCAAATCGCCAAGAGGAATCAGCAATATTCATGACACGTTACATACATCGAATATGGAGAAACGCATGTCCAATAAATTGCTCGTCATACCTATAAAAGAGCTCCAGGTTAACGATAAGCATTTACCGCTAGTAGAGTCTTCATATAACAACTGTTATCATACTAGCATTAAGGCCGCACCATTTAAGGCACTCTATGGCCAAAAGTGTCGTTCACCTGTTTCCTAGGCCAAGGTTAGAGACGTTCAGCTCACCGGTCCAAAAATCATTCACGAGACCACCGAGAAAATCATTCAGATAAAAAGCAAGATTCAAGCTGCTCGTGATCAACAAAAGAGTTACATCGATGTGAGGCGTAAGCCTTTGGAATTTCAAGTGGGAGACAAAGTTATGTTAAAAGTTTCACCTTGGAAAAGGGTTATCCGTTTTGGCAAACGGGGGAAGTTGAACCCGAGGTACATTGGACCTTTCAAGGTGTTAACGAAAGTGAGAACCGTTGCTTACAGACTTGAACTTCCTCAACAATTTAGCAGGGTTCATAGCACTTTCCACATATCCAATTTGAAGAAGTGCTTGTCCGATGAATCACTTGTGATTTTGTTTGATGAGATTCACATAGATGATAAGCTCTACTTTGTTGAAGAACTCGTGGAGATTATGGATCGTGAAGTCAAGCAGTTGAAGCAAAGCCATATCCCCATTGTCAAAGTTCAATGGAACTCTAGGAGAGGTCTTGAGTTCACATGGGAACGTGAAGATCAATTCAATAAGAAGTATCCGCATCTCTTCACCAATCGCGCATCTTTATCCAATGCCACGTCTTGAGCCTTACGGACAAGGCTCTGTTAACGGGAAAAAACTATAACAATCTGTTATTTTAAGTCATTTTACTATTTCAATCTTTCAATTATTTATTTTTAAGTCATTTTACGATTTCAATCTTTCAGCGTAAACGAACATCAAACAAATAAAAGTTTACGTCAAGTAAGCGTTATATTATTTTTACGAAAATAATAATTAACTTTTTATATTTTATTTTATACGTTGCACAAAACGCTTATGTTTTGCATTTTGGAACCTTTTTGCATACTAGTAAACCATTCTACCTATCTATACTCAATCAAATACCTACAATTATACTCAATACCAAAATTTTTATAAACTTTCACCACACAAACATACATGG
Organism: Tanacetum coccineum; assembly: GCA_026074375.1. Taxonomy (NCBI): domain Eukaryota; kingdom Viridiplantae; phylum Streptophyta; class Magnoliopsida; order Asterales; family Asteraceae; genus Tanacetum; species Tanacetum coccineum. Next base: position 80,159 of record BQNB010009525.1, on the reverse strand, counting down.
CCGGTTCTATAATAGAAAACACAAGGAAATGGATTCAAATATTAGCTTCTAAAATCACACATGTGTTTAATAAGCCATACAAGCAATCTCCTAGCAACTTTCTTACATAAAAGGACTCATGCCATTCTTTCTTACACAAAAACCATCCCCTCATGGGTTCTTACACAACTAGTCATTCCAACACCAATACCATGGTTTTATCAAATGGTTTTCTAAGATATTTATGCCATAAATAAGCTCCTATTTGCAAGACTTCATTCACATCTTATTTCACTTAGCAAAAACCACAAAAATCCCCTCCTTCTACAACCAAAGGCCACAGCTCATTTTGAGCACAAAAAATAATTCATAGTTTTTATTTTTTCAAGATTACAAGCATATAAGTATGTTTAGGGTTGATATTTAAGGTATATCTAGGGTATTTCAAGGCTAGGGTTTCATAAAATCAAGGGTTTACAAGAGGAAGAAAACAAGGGGTTTTAAGGAAAAATTAGGGTTTTCTAAATAAGGATTTTGGGTTGAAGATTTAGATTGATTTGTGTTTACTTATACTTTTATTCATACAAGGTTTATAATCACTTTTCATACTCTCATTTCAATTATTTTATACATATATAATTGTTATAGTGTTTAATCACCATCTAGTATTTATTTTATAAAGTCTATAAAATAAAACAAGCTTATACAAAATCAAGGAAATACATATTCATGATGAAAAAGTGTTTAAAATATGTTAGAATGCAAGAACATGTTTTATTTGATATATTACAAGTGTTGGATAATTTATATAATTAATTGAGAATTAACTATTACAAATTTATTTATATAGTTTTATAAATAAATAATTGTTGTTGATATTTTATTGGACATATTGGATATAAATGGATGGACGTAAATTAGAGGACTTAAAGTACACTAATAATGTGGTATTAGTTAATTTAAAAGGTTGGTATAAAATAAAGTTACTAAAACAATTTTATAAATTGTTTATTCAGATAGTTTGATTAATCTGTAAGAATTTAAATTTTTATAAAATATATACACTTCAGATTTAAATAGAACATTTTATGACATTACCGAATATATAAGGAACTTGAAAAACAAAGCTATAACGAAGGAGATATGAATTTTGCAAGATTTTGATAGTTAAATGGATAAAAATACTTTTATACAAAAACAGTTTGTATAAACTGTTTCAGCGCATATTTTTATATTATAAAATCTGTGGACATTTTATTCTGATAGACTAACCCGTCACAATTTCGTACATATAAAGAACGCGTAAAACAAAGTTAAAACGAGAAAGTTATGAGTTTTTAAAGATTTCAAAACTATATATTATTTTCACAGCTTTTATAATGCTGTGAAAAACTGCGAGAAACTGCAGAAACTGAAATCGGAGTTTTTGAGGGCTTTTCTGATTCGACCAAGGTATAAAACTACAAACTTGTTCGGAATAACGTGTTACTATTAGAATCAAGTTTTCGGGGACTAGAAGTGTATAGATATTTAACTAGAAATTATAAAAGCTAGTTAACTTTTATAATTAATTTTATGCACTTTTTATAAAAACAAACAAAGCTATTAGAAATATAAAATAAGGTTTACGAGTGTTTTCGGGTCTGTTTGGGTTATAAAAACCTTAAGAAACAATGTAGTATTACTTATATAGTATTTATACATTTTTTTAACTTTATAAATATTATTTTACAAAATGATTAAACTAATTATATAAAATCATTATATAAATAATAAAAATATGAAATCAAGTGTTATTAACAAATAATCAATTATTGGATAAAGATAATATTTTTACGGACACATATAATTGGACATTAAATATCAAGCGTGATTTAAATATTGTTTCGAAATTTATAATTTAAACAAAAACTATTAGGTGGTGATATAACTCTATAATTTATATTGTTGTATTTATTTCAAGTACACTATACTCATATGACCTATAAAATAATTAGGTTGCATTCGGATCACACATGACGTTTCACTTATTTGATTTTTTAGAATCAACACATATCACTTGAGGTTAGTTTATAGCCCCACTTTACTTGTTTAACAACATTTATAAATCTCAGGGTGAGATACATGCTTTGTTTTACATTTAGATGCAAGTACTACGTTTAACATTTTACAAGTTGCCTAAGTAGTGATAACCCATTATGCACATTATCATGAACTGTTAATTACACGGAGTAAGCGCGCATGTTATAAATAGATCTATTTGGGATTGACAATCCCCGTCCGGGTAAGTCATACTTACTTTTCAAACGCACATATATTATATTGGAAACATAGGATGTTGTGGGTTGAGCATCTACATTGGGTATAATTTTATGTATTAATTTACATACATTGTTGAGTTTTAGTGTCATGAGCTTAGGGTGATCGTAATCATATTTTTTGATTTTGTATGTGATACATTATTTCACACATCAAACTCTTGTAGTCCTACATTTATACATAGATAAACCTATGAACTCACCAACTTTATGTTGACACTTTTAAGCATGTATTTCTCAGGTGATTAGGATGCTTGACATAGCTGATGTGCATTGGAGTCTAAATTTTACAAGAGTACATTCATGGATTCTACATATATTCAAACAATTATTCCTCGTTGTACTATTTTAGGTCTTTCATTTTGATGCAAACTATTGGGACACATGTTGTAACTTATTTATTTCAATCAAATCAACGAGGGTACTTTTCAAACGACTCATTTAGAGGTCGTTCTCTCATATCTTGTGTTAATGCGGTTGTCGTAGGACTTCAACAAGAAGTTTTACAACTCCCTAGACAAAGTACCTAACCGTTGTAGTAGTAGTATAGGCAAGACTCGAAGGTTGTTATCGTTCTCTAGGGGAATAGGTTGGAAAGGCTTGATCACGGTCTAACAGTATTCTAGGGGTTGAGAAAAGATTATTTTTGTGTTTTTATATTTTATAGAAAGCAGGTACATCTATGGTTTGATAAACTATTGACTAAACTAATTGATAAACTAATCTACTGGTGATAACTTTATGATAATTAAATGTATTTACTTAATCATGCATTACTTATCAGGTTGTTTCTCCTAATCCTGTTGCCTTGTCACACTTGTGACGTAATGTGTAAGTATTTCCTAAGTTATGAACGAATTACACGAATCCGTCATCTACTTAATATTCCGTTAAGGCAAAGCACAAATAAGGTAGTATGAAGACTATTACAAGGCCCCTAAGAGTATATTAAATGCGTGTGAAATACCTTAAGAGGGATCAACCATATAAGGGGAAAGGGTAGTATGAAGACTGTTACCCTATCGTATCCTTTCTACGCACTCGCGTTTCCCTACATATGTCAACACCGATACAGACAAACGCTGGTTTTCTAAGGCCTAAAGCACACATTCATCATCAAGAAGAAACAATAAAAAGATCTACAATCCGACTTTCATGCCATCATAAGCAAATACAAAGGAGGGTTTAGCCTCGCATATTATAAAGGAAGTAAGAAGATAAATCAATTACACAATACACAAACATATTGAATGATTAATGATAAATAACCTTACTTGAATTAAAACATGGATCCAAGGTAGCACAATAGAGTTTTGAGTCCCTAAATACGACCTATGAAGCTGCTACAAGAACTAGGGTTCGTCTCCCTAAGTTATACAAAGTTATCCTAAAAGTTACACACTAAACCCTAAAAATAGTTTTGTATATATAGGCATATCGACGCGACAACGTCGCTTTATGCTCCTGACGCCGTCGCCACGTAGATGGTTCTAGATTCACTTTAAGTCAGCTACGTTGTGACACCGTCACCAATATCCAGACACCGTCACCAGATAGATCACGACGGCGTCGCTTTATGCTTGTGACGCCGTCTCTACACTCTGAGAACAATACTTCTTGGTGAATCTTGGTGCAAGTCCGTAATCTCATCCGTTTCTTCTCCATATGAGTCCAAGTCACGTGTATTTCTTCCAAATGCCATCCAAGTGCTAAAAACCTGAAAACAAACGATTAAGCACATAATCTGGGCATATTTGCATGTTTTGGGGGGTTAAATGACCCCGAAATAGTGTATAAAATGACACCTCATAAAATACCCCTACACTTGAGATTTGCTTGTCCTCAAGCAAATAGGCTTTTCTACCTAGACAATAGCAATATGAGGGTCATTTAACCTACCCTTTAAAAGTATTTTACAACACAACCTTCTAGACCTCGTAATTAAAAGCACAGAAAGCATACACTAACACCTCACACAAGTGTTTGGGATTCTCTCTTTCACTAAATAGGGAAACGGAAAATCAGCACTCATTACATGTCATAGCATATAAATTACCATAGGCTTGGTAAAGGATCAAACCTCCACTGCTGGGCGCAAGCATTATTCATTACTATCTAAGAGGTCTTTAAAAGGGTTGTGGGGTGTAGGTGCAAGATAACATATAGTGTAAATGGAAATGGATGGGATACATTTAGGGGGTGACTTTGGGTAAATTTGGAGTGGAAGGGTTAGCTAATTATTTGTACGAATACACGTTGGTTTGGTTTCTAAGCCAAGACTCGGACGAAGATATACAAACTCTACACAACTCTACATCAATCTCTTTCTTTTTCTTTTCTTGACTCTAATATAAACATAAGCAAATGGCAGCCCATCCACTTTTTTACTTTTTTGTATATATAATTTTTTTGTACAATTTTGCCCTGCTAATGCTTAAACATATAATATGTAACACCCCCAAAAATGGGTCGCAGCGGAATATGTTTCCGGGAGCGTTACTTCATAGTACCATAATCGATTTACCATATAACCGGGAAGTTATCCCCTGCTTAAATAATTATTCGTTGGATGTGCTTCGATTTTAGACTAGGTTCGGTCTACGTATAATTTCCGTATCATGATTTTTATGGATATATTTTTAAATATAGTAATTAACATTTTACGGGTTCCGTTAAAACCGTACGTTATCTATAATTAAGCATGCATGTGCATTTCTTCTAGAAGCCTAACTAAATAATTAACTAAGGGTAAAGTGGTAAATCAAAACCAAACCTTACTCCCTCCCCCTGGCTTGGCTTTTCCAAACACCTCTTTTGGCTCACCCTTTGGTTCTAATCAACTTGCTTTGGCTTCAAGGGTAGCCTTTGTAACACCCCCAAAATGGGTCGCAGCGGAATAAGGGTCCGAGGCATGTTACTTTTCAGATCAATAACACAAGATATATATAGAACGACCAAAAAGTCGTTTTAAAACTGATACATTAGATTTAACAAATATTTGATACAAATAGCCCAAAGCTTTAACTTGTTCCTTATTATTATTACAAAGATACTGGTTCACCACACATGAAACCATATCTTTAGCATGACATCCCAAAACAAAATCACCAATGTATCCTTGGTACCTTATGCTTACTGATCTCCTAAAAAACATTGCTTTAAAACGTCAACAATAATGTTGGTGAATTCATAGGTTTGATAATCATAATATGCAGGACCGCAAGACTTTTTCCGTGATAATGCAACAGATGCAGACGTCACAAAACCAGATTACATTTTCCTAAGCTCATGACACTGAAGCTCGACAATCTTTCTTGCAATAATATATATTGCAATTTCTGCCCGATTGGATGTTTAACCCGAAACATCCCCAAATCCGACAAGCTATATGTTCGCTCCCGGTGATAGCTTGTCACCCGAACGGGATGGTCAATCCCAAATAGATCTATTCATAACATTCACGCTCACATAATGTAGTTCACAACTACATCTATGCAATTGACAGTTCATGATAATGGGCTCAACTTGGGTTATCGCTACTTAGGCAAACATGTAATCAATATAAAATATACACTTGCGTCTAATTTATAAAACAAAGCATGTTTCCACCCCAATGTTATAAATCATTGAAATCGTAAAAATATGGGGCTATGAACTCACCTTGAGTTCTGATAATCCAAATATCACAGATAATGCGTCACGCAAATCGTCAGATGCAACCTATTTAATTTAAGGTCGTATAAGTACCATGTACTTCGATTAACCAATATCATATATTCCTATATAGCTCATCATACTATCGTTCGGGCTATCATAATTAAGAGGTCATGTAGTGAACGTATGAGGAGCTATGACACTTTAAATCGTAAATCCAACAACTCGTCGATACGCCACCCCGAAGAGGCCTCATTATGAAACTCCCTAGTAATATAGCACTTTGCTTAACTAATACCACATATAGGTCTATATAGTTCAATCACCATCTAATTGTTTTGGTAAAATTGTGTTTAATAAGTAAAAACGTTTATAATTACCGTTTTAGTAAATATAGCATAACTTTTGCGTTTTAAGCCCGATTTTGACGTTTCTTATGCCCACGCTTTCGTACTAAGACGAGTGATCAAAATATTACATTTTTAATTTTTCAACATTCTGTGATGAATAGTGTTTTTACTGTTCACAACAGCTATAAACTCGTTTTTACGTTTCAATTAGCGTAAACTCGTAAATGTCGTATCTTACGTTTTAATTAGCACGTTCTCGTAATTGAAAGTTCTATTGATTTATAAGGTTTACAAAAATAAAAGTTTCTGTCATGAATAGTACTTTTAAAAAATCACCACTGTTTCATGTAAACATTATGATTCAACATAAGTGGATGTGGGTTTTGTCGTTTATGATATGAAAAGTGAAAAAGGATGTGGATTCATTAAAAATAATAAATACAAATAGAAATAGGAAAAAAAAGTCTTAAAAAAAATATCACATAACACAACACAAATACCCCGGTTTACAATACACCCCTACAGCTCTGGTACTAATTGTTACCCATAAAGATTCGCATACAAGAGGACATGATCGGAGGTAAGCGAAGGATTGGACACAAATGTTTAGCCATATTATTTAGTGAGAGAAAGGAAAGATGTGTGTTTTCTAGAGAGAGAAACACATACCTTATTACAAGTAAATGAATCCTCACCCCTCCATGGAAGTATGGATGGGGGATTTTTATCAGGCCGGGTTTACATATTACTTACTAAACTTGGACATTTCTAGTACCTGTGTGTCCGGATAATAACACACTAATGTAATTCGTATTATGAAGACATTTTTTTAGTGCTAACACTGATGCCGTTGCTCGTGGATGATTCTAGATCTCCTTTATGTAGCCACGTTACTGACGCAATTTCAATATCTCTCAGAACGCCGTCACTTAAATGATCAACAGGGAAAAAAAATCGGTGTCGCTTTATGCTTGCGACGCCGTCTTCACGTTTTGTAAGCAATACTTCTTCAAGGATTTGGTGTAGGTCCGTAATCTCGTTCGTTTCTTCTCCAAATGAGTCCAAGTCACGTGTATTTCATCCAATGTCATACAAGTGCTAAATACCTAAAACAAACGATTAAGCACATAAGCTGGGCATATTTGCAAGATTTAGGGGGTTAAATGACCCCAAAATAATGTATAAATGACACATCATCAATATATAAATATTTTACGCGTTTTATACTTTATAAATTCTTTTCACTTAATATTATTCGGAACTATATATCATGTGTCGTTATAGATTTAATTATAAATATTAGATTACGAGTCGTAAACAACAATGATTATTTATCGGACTAATAGAATACTTTACAAGTATAAATATTTAGACATTAACTGACAAACGTAACGAAATCATTGTTTTGACTTAACTAAAACTAAAACTAATAGGTAGTGATATAACTTTATAAAATACATTGTTGTATTTATTTCAAGTACATTATTCTTATCCGACCTATAATTAATTAGGTTGCATTCTGGTTATTTGTGACGTCATTCTTTGTTGATTGTTGCTACACTTAATTATTTCATTTGAGATGACTTTATATCTCCGCTTTAACTTGTTTACAATTATTTTACAAATATCGGGGTGAGATACATTGCTTGTTTTCACTTATGGACGCAAAAACTTTACTTTCATTCAAATGATTACGGATTAGCCTAAGTAGCATGAACTGTTAATTACTGTGTGTAAGCACGAGTGTTATAAATAGATCTATTAGAATTGACATTCCCTTAAATTTTTTATCACCCCAAACACATTCGGGATTGGTACCAAACATGTCTATGGCGGCGTATACCTTGTCAAATTTTTGAAGTTACTGCATTAACAATGAACCTTAAAGTGCAATGATAAAGATTGGCATACATACAAGTCGTGGCTTCGATGTCATGTGCTTAGTGTAATCGTAATCACTCCTTCGAATATTGTATACCAAGCAATACACACTTTAAACATTACGGTCCTACATTTATACTTACATAAACCTATGAACTCACCAACTTTATGTTGACACTTTTAAGCATGCATTTCTCAAGTGAATAAGATGCTTGACGTAACTGATGTGCATTGGAGTCAAAGTTTTACAAGATTACATTCATGGATTTCTACATACATTCAAATTATCAAATCTAGTTGTACTATTTCCAGTCTTTCATTTTGATGCAAACTTTAGTAAAAATGTTACAACAATTCAGATTTCAAGTAAAACAACAAGATTAATTTTCAAACAACTCATTTAGAGGTCGTTCTCTCATATCTTGTGTTATTGTATTATGAAGTAACACTCCGGAACAATATCCTGTTGCGACCCATTTTAGGGGTGTTACAGATTGGTATCAGAGCCAGGTTATAGAGAACTAGGTTGCATATTTTACCTAGACTATAACCGTTTTCATAAACATTGCTCACATCTAAACGTCTTTCATGTGAATTACATACCTACTTGCTTACATACTTGCTTACATTACTTGATAACACTACTTGCATTACATGAATTATATATTTGCTTTCCTTCTATGCGTATATTTTACACTTATTTTTATAAGAGTTATCTATATAAAGACTAGATTTTTCAATACATTGTGAAGATGCATTGGTCTTTAAAAACTTTTTTTTTTTCCATGATTTTAAACATAATTACAGTTTAATAAACATTGAAAACTTGTCACAGTTCGCCGATCCCATTAGTTACCTTACCATTCAACTTCGAGTTTGAACACGCGCCTCATACTGTTGAAAAACCTCTGTCATCTTGTGACCCGTCTTACCTAGTGAAACTTAAGTTGGGATTTTCTTTCTTAAACTCTATTTCCTGTAGGATTTCATATTCATACTTTCTTTTAAATTTTCGTTGTACTATGTGGATGATTTTAAATTATCTATCGAACTCATGTGTCATGAAAACTTCGTCGATTTTACTTTAACTCTCTGATTATTTATGCAAGCCATTCCTTAAACTATTATAGCCCTTCAAATATATTACAACGACTTTATAAACTATTTCACTATCACATGATAAGCTATTTTACTAATGATTGATAATTATCTTGCTATCGTCAAACGAAGTAACATTTCATAAACTATTCTACAATCGCTATATAAACCATTTCTACTATCATCTAGTAAACTACCGTCTTATAAACTATTCTCCTACTTTCATATAAACCATATTGTTAGGATTAAAAAACTTTTTGAAGCTGTTTGGAAGTTACTACTGCTAAGGTTAGAGTTACTGCTGCTAAGCATAACTTAGTGCTATTAGTGATATTAGTGAAAAATATGCTAAGTAGTTAGTACTGCCAGTTACTACTGCTAGTATATATTACTACTGCTAATGGAAGTTAAGACTGCTTAAAGACTTAGAAGAAATACTACTAAGTAGTTAATACTGCTAGTATAAAAGTTACCATTGTTAGTGTAACTTAGTACTGCTAGTATATGTTAGTACTGCTTGAGTAAAGTTATAACTGTTAGCATAAAGTTAGTACTGATAGTGTAACTTAGTACTGCTGATGAAGAATGAAGGAAAATATTCTAGTATTACTACTGCTTCGTACACAGTTTAGTGCTGATAGTATAAAAGTTTAATGATGATGGTTACATTGCTGAAAGGATTACAACTGCTAGATGAGTTTCTACTGTAGTAGGTTAAAAACAAGAGAGGGGATAAAGATGAAAGATTGTCTTATCAAGATTATTTACAGGGATAAGTACTGCGTATTTTTGTAAAAGATTCGTATAAGTTATTTGTTTAGATGATTCATGATAACTTAGGAAAGTATTGTAAGCCTTGTAAGAATCTTTGGGTTGTAATAAAAGGAGGTCTAGGGGCATAATGTATATACATCCAGATATCATTCATTGTTATGTTAATCTATTCGTAGCTTCAAGGTTTTGTAAACCCTAACACTATTAAGAGTGTTCGTATTATATTGAGACTGAAAGTTTGGTAAATTGTTTTGTTATTAATCTTATTCATTACTGTTTCATTGAAATTCTTCTTAATATCATTGACTAGATTCCGCATAGTCTTTGATATTCACAAACAAAGTTTTCTTATATAGTTGTATTAGTTTTATTCTTACATAAACTATATCCCTTATACAAGATAAGGATTAAAGATCTATTCATATTGGGATCATCAAGTGGTTATCAGAGCTTGTGAGAAATTTGAATAAGAGAAACTTTCTACACACAAGATCTACTTTTTCAAGAAGCAATGGGAATCTCAATATACTCAAACCATCATAGCTAACTCTATACTCTTACCTGGTGGTATGTATCTGGATAGATGAGATGGAGCAGTACCTACAGTGCATTGATTATACTCTATGAGAGATCGTAGAAAATGGTAATGCACCTATAGTAACAAAAACTGTTGATGGTAAGGAGACTGTTATCCTTCATACAAGTGTTGAAGAGATGGCACAAAGAGGGCAGAGTTGAAGGCAAGAAGCACTCTATTGATAGCCTTACCTAATGAGCATCAATTAAAATTTAACTCATACAGGACTTGCTAAGACACTTATGCAGCTATTTAAAATACTTATTTGGAGGTAATACTGCTACAAAGAAAACTCAAAAAATTCTTCTGAAACAACATTATGAAAACTTTGTTGCATGTAGCACAGAAGTAATTGATCAAACCTATGAAAGACTTCAAAAGCTAATTAGTCAACTAGAGATGCATGGTGTGAAGTCATCCTCTATAAGAATACATCAATCAGAAGTTCTTGAGAAAGTTTGTCCACAAGAATAGTTTATGAATGATATTGTAAGGATGAACAAATCAAAGATTGAGACATTGAGTTTAGATGACCTCTTCAACAACCTGAAAGCTTATGAATCAGAGGTCAATGGGACATCTAGCTCAACCACAAGCTCACATAATGTAGCTTTTTTGTCCTCAAGCAGCACTAACAGTGCAACTAAAGCAGTTAATACTGCTCAGGGTGTTAATACTACTAGCACTCAGGGTGCTGCTAATAGCTCAACAACTGTTGAAAATTTGAGTGATGCTGTGATTTATTCTTTCTTTTCTAGCCAACCAAGTACTCTCCAGCTTGATAATAAAGATCTACAACAAATCAATCCTGATGATCTAGAAGAGATAAACTTAAGGTGGAACATTGCTATGCTGACTATAAGGGCAAGAAGATTCCTGAAGAATACTAGAAGGAAACTGGACATGGCCAACAAAGAAATAATTAGGTTTGACAAGTCCAAGGTGGAGTGTTTCAACTGCCATAAGAAAGGACACTTTGTAAGGGAGTGCAGGGCACCTAGGAATCAAGACAGCAGAAACAAGGAGCCTGCTAGAAGGACTGTGACAGTTGAGGAAACTACTTTAAATGCCTTAGTGTCTCAATGTGATAGCTTTGGCTATGATTGGAGTGACCAATCAGAAGAATGTCAACAATTTTGTCTCATGGTTATTCTTCAACAAGTTCAATTTCTTCTACAAACTCTAAGGTATCTAATGGAATAAAATGTTGTTTATCTTGTGTTAGAATTGTACAAGATCTAAAAAACCAAAATGAAACAATTAGTTAAAAGAATTAAGAACAGTAGGATATGTGATGTCTCGTATAAAACCTGGTTTAGAATCTGTTACGAAGCTAGATGGTAGTCTTTTAGAAAAATTGAATTTGTGTATGAGGAAGATATAAAACTCTTGAAATGTGAAATCTATTTAAGAGATTTACATATTACAGAGCTTAAAAGGAAGTTAGAATTGGCTACAAAAGAAAAAGATGAGGTTCAACTTACAATACAAAAATTTGAAAATTCATCAAAAAACCTAAGTAAACTTCTAGATAGACAGATAATGGATAAGTGTAAAACAAGATTAGGGTATAATGTTGTCCTACCTCCCTATACTGGGAATGTTTTAGCCCACCTTAATTATGATTTAGTTTATCTAGTTTAGATGATTTGTGTGAAGTGAATGAGTTGTTTAGTGAATCTATAGTTGAAAAGATTTCTGTTGAGACTATTGAATCTAGGAATGCTAGGAAAGAAATGAAGCCCACAACATTTGAGGATTGGGGTATCTGATAGTGATGAAGAAAATGTACCTAAGGTTAAAACAGTTGAGATGTTTAATAAACCTAGTTTTGCTAAGATAAACTTTGTTAAGTCTATTGAGCAAGTAAAATCTCCTAGGAAAACATCAGTTGATAAAAATAGGCAAAACACACCTAGTTCTTGAAAGAACAAGAGAAACTGGAACAACAAATGGTCTCCAAAAATTAGGGAGTAATTTTGAGTGTCAACAAAAGCTTGTCATGTTGTGTGGTAGTTTTGGATAATTTTAAAGAATGATTGCAATAACTGGGTATAATAATGGAAATTTGAAAAACCAGTTTAGGGACCAATGTTTAAAGGTGAACAAACAAAAATTTCTCTAATTTAACTAACCCAGTCCAAAAAGGATCATGGTTTCCAAGTAACTTTCTTAACTAGATCTGTACCCAATTTCACTTATTACTGCTAAGGACAAGTTATTACTGTTCAAACCATGAATAGCAGTGAATAATGCAGGACCCATGAAAAATATTAATAATAATACATATTCAACTGCTAGAAGGCCTTTTAACAAAATAACAGCAGCTAATAACAGTAATTTCACTAAAAAGGTTAATACTGTTAAGGGAACAAGGGTTAATACTGCTAGGCCAAAAGCAGTTCTTAGTGCTGTTAAGGGAAACAAGGGAAATGTTGTTAAGGCCTCAGCATGTTGGGTTTGGAGACCAAAGCATAAAGTTTTAGACCATGTCTCCAGAAACAATGGTGCATCAATGTCCTTTAAAAGATTTGACTATATTAATGCACAAGGCAGATCCAAGTCAGTAATGGCTTGGGTCCCCAAAAGAAACTAATTTTCCTACCATTATGTGTAGGGCAATCCACAACAAGATTTGAAGGATAAAGGAGTGATTGACAGTGGATGCTCTAGGCACATGACAAGAAACAGATCCTATCTTACAGATTATAAAGAAATTGATGGAGGATTTGTTGCCTTTGGAGGTAATTCCAAAGGAGGGAAAATTACTAGGAAAGGTAAAATAAGAACTAGTAAATTGGATTTTAAAGATGTGTATTTTGTAAAGGATACTAAATAGTTTATACCTCTTCTGCTGTCTCTCGAATGTGTGTACTGACAAGAAGAATAGTGTTCTTTTTACTGATACTGAATGTGTTGTTCGTTCTCCAGACTTTAAGTTAACTGATGAAAATCAGTCTTGCTTAAAGTTCCTAGAAAGGATACATGTACAATGTGATTTAAAGAATGTTGTTCCTCAAAGAGGTCTCACTTGTCTCTTTGCATTATAAGCCCACACCAGGCGTGAATCCTAATCTTTGCCATAGGGAGGCTTGGACTTGTAAATTTCAAAAACATTGAATAAACATAGTCAAGGGGGAAGCACTTGTAAGAGGTTTCTTCAAAACTTTTGAAATTAATCAATCCCTGTGTTGGATTATCAGAAGGGAAAGCATCAAAAAGCTTCTTGTAAGACTAAAAACAGTCAGTTTTATCAGCCAAACATTACATAATGTTGCACAGGATTTTGTTTGCCCAACATTTGTAATGAGTTTAATGATTATGTTGTTAATAGCCTAGTTGTCATAGATGATTTTAGTAGGTTTAGTTGGGTTTTCTTTTTAGCCACTAAGGATGAAATTAGTGAAATCCGTAAAACATTTATTACAAGCATAGAAAATCTAATAGACCTTAGGGTGAAAGTGATTAGATGTGACAATGGGATTGAATTCAAGAATAGGGTCATGAATCAGTTCTTTGAAATGAAGGGTATTAAGAGGGAATTTAGTGTTAGCTTGGGAATACACAAACAAAATGAGTAGCATAAAGGAAATTGGGACACTAATAGAGGCTGCTGATAAATATGCTTAGCTGATTCAAAAATGCCACCAACTTTTGGGCTGCTGGGCTGAAGCAGTTAATACTGCTTGTTATGTCCAAAATAGGGTGTTAGTTATCAAGCCTCATAACAAGACCCCTTATGAACTTTTTCTAGGTAAAAAACCTGCCTTAAGCTTCATGAGACCATTTGGATGTCCTGTTACAATCCTTAATACCATAGATCACCTAGGTAAATTTGATGGAAAGGCTGATGAAGGGTTCTTTGTAGGATACTCTACCAATAGCAAAGCATTCAAAGTATTTAGAAGTAGAACTAGGATAGTAGAAGAGAACCTGCATGTTTAATTTAGTAAGAATACACCTAATATTGCAGGAAGTGGACCTAATTGGCTTTTTGATATAGATGCACTAACAAAATCTATGAACTATAAGCCTGTTGTTGTTGGGAATCAATCTAATGGTAGTGCAGGTACAAAAGCATGTGATAATGCAGGTAAAGCTAGAATGGAGACAGTACCTGGCAAAGATTACATTCTACTACCAATGTGGCCTGCTGATCCACTATTCTCTCAAGATTTAAAGAGTTCTCCTGATGCTGGATTCAAACCATTAGGGGAGGAGGAAAAGAAGGATGCTGAAGATCCAGGAAATGAAAGTGGAAATCCAACTAAAGTGAAAGATAGTGAGGCTCCAAGTATAGAGGAGCCAAGAATTAATCAAGAGAAGGATGATAATATTAACAGCACTAACAATATTAATACTGCTAGTGATGGAAACAACACTAACAATGTTAATGCTGTTAGTTCAACTGTTAATGCTGCTAGCTCAAAAGTTAATGTTGTTGATCCAAAAACAAGCATTGAACTTATAAATGATCCGAATATGCCTGAATTGGAAGATATTGTTTATTCAGATGATGATGAAGATATTGGTGCAGAGGCTGACATGAACAATTAGATGCATTTATGCCCGTCAGTCCTATTTCAACTACAAGAATACACAAAGATCATCCAGTTGAACAAATTATTAGAGACTTGCATTTAGCATCTCAAACAAGAAGAATGACAAAGAATTTAGAAGAACATGGTTTGTTTAGTTCAGTTCAGGAAAGAATAAACCATAAAGCCTTTCAAAATTGCTTGTTTGCTTGCTTTTTATCACAAGAAGAACCCAAAAAGGTAATTCAAGCACTAAAGGATCCAAGCTGGATAGAGGCTATGCAGGAAGAGCTTCTACAATTCAAGCTACAAGAAGTTTGGACTTTGGTAGAGGTACCTAATGGAAAGAGAGCTATAGGAACTAAATGGGTCTTTAGAAACAAAAAGGATGAAAGAGGTATTTTGATTAAGAATAAAGCAAGATTGGTTGCACACGGGTACACACAAGAAGAAGGAATTGATTATGATGAGGTTTTTGCCCCTGTTGCCAGAATTGAAGCAATTAGGCTATTCCTAGCATATGCCTCATTTAAAGACTTTGTGGTGTACCAGATGGATATCAAGAGTGTTTTTTATGGAAAGATTGAAGAGGAAGTCTATGTTTGTCAACCACCAGGATTTGAAGATCCAGACTTTCCTAACAGAGTATACAAAGTAGAAAAGGCACTTTATAGACTGTATCAAGCTCCTAAAGCTTGGTATGAAACCTTGTCAACTTATTTATTGGACAATGGGTTTCAGAGAGGAAAGATAGACAAGACTTTATTTATCAGAAGAGACAAATGTAATATTCTGTTAGTTCAAGTATATGTAGATGATATTATTTTTGGCTCTACAAAGAAGTCATTATGCACTGAATTTGAGAAGATGATGCATAAGAAGTTTCAAATGAGCTCTATGGGTGAACTCACATTCTTCCTAGGACTGCAAGTGAAACAGAAGGAAGATGGGATTTTTATCAGTCAAGATAAGTATGTGACTGAGATTTTGAAGAAATTTGGTTTTACTGATGTCAAGACAACAAGCACACCTATGGAAACACAAAGCCTTTGCTCAAAGATGCAGATGGTGAAGATGTAGATGAACACTTGTATAGATCCATGATTGGATCATTGATGTATCTAACTTCTTCAAGGCCTGATATTATGTTTGCAGTATGTGCTTGTGCAAGATTCCAAGTCAATCCTAAAAGTTCACATCTTTATGCTGTGAAAAGGATCTTTAAATACTTAAAAGGTCAACCTAAATTAGGCCTTTGGTATCCTAAGGATTCACCTTTTGATTTGGTGGCATATACTGACAGTAACTATGTAGGAGCAAGTTTAGATAGGAAATCCACAACATGAGGTTGTCAGTTCCTAGAGTGTAGGTTGATTTCATGTCAATGCAAGAAGCAGACTATGGTTGCTAATTCCACAACTGAAGCTGAGTATATAGCTGCTTCCAATTACTGTGGACAGGTGATTTGGATTCAAAATCAATTGCTGGATTATGGATATAACTTTATGCAGACTAAGATTCATATTGATAATGAGAGTACTATCTGCATAGTGAAGAACCCTGTTTTTCACTCAAAGACAAAGCACATTGAGATTAGACATCACTTTATCAGAGATTCCAATGAAAAGAAGCTTATTCAGATGATAAAGATTCACATAGATCAGAATGTTGTAGATTTGCTCACAAAAGCATTTGATGTTAGCAGATTTTAATATCTAAATGCAAGTATTGGAATGCTTAACCTCTGATGTATTGATTGAGGGGAGGTTAATTGTATTAATATACAGCGGATTATACATAAATGATGATTTGAATGGAATGAAAAAGCTGCTAAGGATGAAATTAGAGTAAGTACTTATAACTTAAAAGTTTCTGCTGTTAAGTATAATTAGTGCTGCTAGTTATACTTAATACTGCTATGTTAATGCTGTTAGTTATACTTACTACTGTTTGTTATAATTAATATTGTGAGTATTGAGAGAAATTGGTGAGAATGAAAAACAGAAAGAGAGATGTGTGACATAAAAACAGACAGAGTGATTCAGTGAGAAAAAGAATTGAGAGATATAGTGAGAATGAAAAACAGAAAGAGAGATGTGTGACATAAAAACAGACAGAGTGATTCAGTGAGAAAAAGAATTGAGAGATATAGTGAGAATAAAAACAGAAAGAGAGCTTGTGAGAATCAAAATTGATGATGGAAATGCTTTTTGGAACGAAATTAGAGTTAATGCTGGTGACTCAAAGTTAATGCTGCTAGGCATACACTTACTACTGCCAGTGTTAGTTAATGTTGTTAGGCATAAACTTACTACTGCTGGTTAAGTTAATGCTGCCAGGCATAACTTACTACTGCTGAGCTACTGCTAGGTCATTTAATACTGTTAGGCTTAACTTAGTACTGCTAGTTCAAGTTAATGCTGTTGAGGGTGATTTCATAAATACTTCGATTGAGGGTTTCATTCAATCACTTAATCGATTTCAATCTTTGTTATACCCTCTAATCATAAACCCTAACTCAATTTCATTGTTAATCATCAAAACCCAACATCAATGGCTGCCCTAAAGTTCGCTAGTTCACACAACATGGTCGCATTCTTAGATAAACCCACTGAAAGTGATGGATTCGAGCAAATTGTGGATTTTTTGAACGCACATCCTATCAAATATGCGTTAACGGTTAATCCCACAATCTATACTTCATGTATTGAGCAATTCTGGACTACTGCAAAGGTGAAAACTGTTAATGGAGAAGTGCAGATACAAGCCCTAGTGGATAAGAAGAAGGTGATCATCACTGAGACAAGTGTAAGAAGTGATCTTCAATTAGAAGATGCTGAAGGTACTGAATGTCTTCCAAATGCTACAATTTTTGAACAGCTGACACTCATGGGGTATGAAAATCTTACACAAAAGCTTACATTCTATAAAGCTTTCTTTTCACCTCAATGGAAATTTCTTATCCATACAATTCTGCAATCCCTTAGTGCTAAGACTGCTACTTGGAACAAATTTAGTAGCACTATGGCCTCTGCTATCATCTATCTTGCCACAAACCAAAAATTCAACTTTTCCAAGTACATTTTGATAATATGGTGAAGAACTTGGAGGGCGGGGTTAAATTTCTAATGTATCCAAGGTTTGTGCAAGTGTTCATGGATAAACAAGTTGAAGGAATGTATAAACATAAAGAGATTTATGTTACATCTTCTCACACTAAGAAGGTATTTTCTAACATGAAGACGCAGGGAAAAGACTTTTCTGGTAGGGACACACCTTTATTTCCAACCATGATTGTTCAAGCACAAGAACAAGTAGGTGAAGGTTCAGAGATACCAACTGATTCTCATCATACACCCACTACTACTCAACCATCAACATCTAAACCCTGGAAGAAACAGTCTAGAAGGAAACAGAGGAAAGACACTGAGGATCATCAACTTAGTGGTCCTACAGAACATGTAACTGATGATACTGAAAATGTGGCAAGTGTACCTACACATTCCAATGATCCACTACTTAGTGGTGAGGATAGACTAAAACTAAATGAATTGATGGAACTTTGTACTAGCTTATCACAAAGAGTTCTTGACTTAGAGAAAACAAAGACCTCTCAAGCTGCAGAGATTACTGAATTAAAAGAGAGGGTTAAGAAGCTAGAAAAGAAAAGAGGGTCAAGAACTCATAAGCTCAGAAGATTATACAAGGTTGGTAGATCTACAAGAGTGGTTTCCTCTGAAGATGAAGGTTTGGGTGATTAGGAGGATGCATCTAAACAGGGGAGGAAAATTGATGAAATTTACCAAGATGCAGAGGTTACATTAGTTGATGAGACTCAAGGGAGGTATGGTGATAATTTGATGTTTGATAATGATGTTCTTGATAATGAACAAGATATGGCAGAGAAAGAGGTTGATATGGCTGAAAAGGATGTTAGTACTGTTGATCCAGTTACTACTACTGGTAAAGCAGTTACTATTGCTAATGTTGTAGTTAGTACTGCTAAAGTTACTACTGACAGTACTACAACAACAACTGTTGATGAGTTGACTCTGGCTCAGACCTTAATAAAAATCAAAGCAGCTAAACCCAAGGATGTTACAACTGCTGTTACAAGACCCAAGGCTAGAGGGGTTGTAGTTTAAGAGCCAAGTGAATTTACAACAACAACATCACCTTTACAACCACCACAACTTTCACAGGCTAAAGACAAAGGCAAGGAAAAAATGGTTGAGCCTGAAAAACCTTTAAAGAAGAAAGATCAGATTATGTTTGATAAGGAGGTTGCTCAAAAACTTCAAACTCAATTAGATGCTGAATTGGAAGAAGAAGAAGAGAAGCTTGCAAGACAAAGAGAAGAAGATGCAAACATTACAGAATGGGATAATGTTCAAGCTATGATGGATGCAGATTATAAGCTAGCTGCAAGATTACAAGCAGAAGAGCAAGGAGAACTGACTATTGAAGAAAAGTCAAGATTGTTTGTGGAGCTCATAAATAAAAGGAAGAAGCATTTTGCAAGACTTGTAGCAGAAGAACAGAGAAGAAAACCACCAACTAAGGCTCAAAAGAGAAATACAATGTCTACTTATCTGAAAAACATGGCTGGATACAAGCATAATCAATTAGAGACCAAAAGCTTTGAGGATATTCAAATGTTATTTGACAAAGAAATGAAAAGGGTAAACACATTTGTAGACATGGATACAGAGTTAGTGAAAGGTAGTGAGACAAGAACAGAAGGAAGTTCTAAAAGAGCAGGAGAAGAACTTAAATCTAAAAATTTAAAGAAACATAAGTTAGACGAGAATGTAGAAGTTGAAGTAGATAATGATCAAGAAGAAGCAGAGATAAAAAAGCATATGGAGATAGTTCCTGATGATGAGGTAACAATTGATTCTATACCTCTAGCCACTAAGCCTCCAATCATTGTTGACTGGAAAATCATCAAAGAACGAAAGATGGGATACTTTCAAATCATAAGAGCTGATGGTAGTTTAAAGAGGTACTCATCAATGATTCAAATGCTTTAGAATATTGACAGAGAAGACTTAGAAACTCTCTGGAAGTTGGTTAAAGCTAAGCATGGGTTAACAAGGCCAGAGGAGGGCTATGAGAGAGTTTTATAGGGTGATCTAAAAGTGATGTTTAAACCTGATGTAGAAAGTGAAGTGTAGAGGAATCTACAAGGACACAAAGTGATAGTTTGGAAGCTATTTTCTTCAAGTAGAGTACATTTTGTGAGATTTTAAAATTTACATATCTTTATGCTGGTAGAAAAGAGATATCCACTTACACCTGCAACAATCACATAAATGCTCAACAAGAAGCTTCAAGCTGACCATTGGAATGAAATGTGTTATCAGCTTCTTAAGCTTATGACAAAATAACTCAAGAATCCTGTAAATGTTGAATGCATCATCCTAGTGAAGATAAAGCTTTTAATCAAGAAACTTGAAGATTCAGAAGATGAACATCAAGTTTAGGGGAGGATTATTGGGATTAAAAGACTTTTTGAAGCTGTTTGGAAGTTACTGCTACTAAGGTTAGAGTTACTGCTGCCAAGCATTACTTAGTGTTGTTAGTGATATTAGTGAAAAATATGCAAAGTAGTTAGTATTGCCAATTACTACTGCTAGTATATATTACTACTGCTAATGGAAGTTAAGATTGCTTAGAGACTTAAGAAGAAATACTACTAAGTAGTTAATACTGTTAGTATAAAAGTTACTACTGTTAGTGTAACTTAGTACTGCTAGTATATGTTAGTACTGCTTGAGTAAAGTTACAACTGTTAGCATAAAGTTAGTACTGCTAGTGTAACTTGGTACTGCTGATGAAGAATGAAGAAAATATTCTAAGTAGTTACTACTGCTTGTACAAAGTTAGTGCTGCTGGTATAAAAGTTAATGCTGCTGGTTACAACTGCTAAAAGATTACAACTGCTAGAAGAGTTTCTACTGTTAGAAGGATAAAGACAAGAGAAAGGATAAAGATGAAGATTGTTTATAAAGATTACTTATGGGATAAATATGAGATATTTTTGTAAAAGATTCGTAAAAGTTATTTGTTTAGAATATCATGATAACTTAAGAAAATATTGTAAGCCTTGTGGGACTCCTTGGTGTATAAAAGGAGGTCCTAGGGCATAATGTTAAAAAAAATCAGATATCTAGAAAAGCGTTATTCGTAGCTTCAAGGTTTTGTAAACCCTAACACTATTAAGAGTGTTCGTATTATATTGAGGCTGAAAGTTTGGTAAACTGTTTTGTTATTGATCTTGTTCATTACTGTTTCATTGTAATTCTTCTTAGTATCATTGACTAGATTTCGCATAGTCTTTGATATTCACAATCAAAGTTTCTACTGTAGTTGTGTTAGATTTATTTTGCATAACTATACCTTATACAAGCTAAGGGATTAAAGATCTATTTTATTGGGATCAAGAATTTTGATAGCTTATGGTGATAACCGAATGTATTATGTGGCGTATTAGCTTATTTAAAAGCTTATTATAGTTTTTGGGAGCTTATAGGCTCACGGCCCAATAAGCCTCTTTAAGCCGTGGCTTATTAAGAGCTTATTGTGGTCCGGGTTATTTTATTAGTAGTGTTTAGGGCTTATATATTTTCTAACGGGCTTTGGTATTGGGCCTAAAATATATATTATGCATATAAATATCTTAATGGATCCTTATTGGGCCTTAAGGCCCAATAAGCGTAAATTAGTCATATTATGAGTTTTGGCGAACTTTTGGAAAGCGAAATATACTTATGAATTGGTATTGAAAGTCGTTTTTGGGAAAAATACTTTGATAAGCGTTGCGAGATATGATTTTGGTATTTTGTCAGAAAATGGTGGTTTGTGGAAAATTGTTTGAAATAAATGTTTAAAAACCTTGGAAAACGTTGTATAAACGTACGGGTCATGTCGAAATTTCGCAAAAAGTCTACACTTAGAGTTTTTATTCAAAACATGATTTCTCGATTTAATAATAAAATATTAATATTTTATTATTTTAGTAAGTCGACTAAAAGACGAAAATTATATTTTTCCAAAAGTTTTCTAAATTGCTTAGTATAATTAAACGTTTCATTTCTTATAACTTAAATGATAAATTAACGGTAACTAAGAGTACCGAATGGATTTACCGAGATATATATAAGTATTTATTACTTATCTATTATATTAGCAAGGTATAAGTATATATATTATACTAAAGTATGAGTTGAAAGTATGTTATTTTTGAAGATAAGTCATCAACCATCACACCACTGAAAAGGATAAATAAAGTTGCAAATATGTTTTGTATTGTGTTTTTAAGTCTTACAGGTACAAAATGATTTGAAAACCAAAGAAAATAACAGTAATTTTTAACGGGTGACTTTCAACGACGTTTTTCACGTTTTACCCGAGTCGAATACGAAGTTCATTAATTTTCTCGATCACACCATTGAAAGAGCCCCCAACAAAATTACGAGCCCAACGGTTACCGGACCTTCATATTTAAACCTTTATTTTAAAACCTTTTCATCCCTTATTAGAAACCTTTAATACTAGTCTTAATTGAACCTGGCATAAGAGGGTTATATATTAAATTTGAGGTAATATAAATAACACTGCCTAGCCCAGATGGTTTCATTGTATGAGTTAACAACTCATACCAAGAGGTCATAGGTTTCGAAACGCTGAGGTGTTACTTCTCCCCTCCACGCCACTTCAGCTGACACGTGGCACTACGTGCATGCCACATGGGCGTGACCCAGACCCACCCGATCCAGACCGGCCAAGACCCGATCTGACCCGGCCCAAGACCCGATCTAGACCCGACCATGACTCACCGGTTGACTGGCGGTCAACCACTATTGACCGGTGGTTGACCGGCGGTGGTTCGGCGGTGGTCCGCCGCCGTTGACCGGTGGTCTGCCGCCGTTAACCGTCGTTGGCCACCGTTGACTGCCTTCCTTGACCATCGTTGATCGGTGGTGGCTCCGGTGACGGCTATCCAGACTCGGCCCAAGACCCGACCTGACCCGGAACAAGACCCGACCTGACCCAAGACCCGATCCAGACCCGACCATGACCCACCGGTTGACTGGCGGTCAACCACCGTTGACCGGTGGTTGACTGGTGGTCCGGCGGTGGTCCAACAGTGGTCCACCGTCGTTGGCCACCGTTGACTGCCACTCAGGTGGTGACACGTGGCAAGCTAATCATTGAAATACGAGGTACTGTTCATAGGATTGCAGGTACGAGGTTTCTAGAAGGCTACGTGGCATGCTCTCATTGGTGGATCCAGCTGGCGTACGTGGTACGCTGTATGATAGTAGTTGGGACGAAATAACAAAAATACCCCCCACTTTTACACTAAGACGCGTCAGAATGACTTGAAAGGACGAAAATACCCCCACCTACTTTGGGCTATAAATACAACAGACGCAGAAGCTCATGAGGAGTTAGTTTTTAAGTTTTTTTTATGGTAGTATGTGTAGATTTAGGAGTAGTGTGGTATAATTTTTAGCTTATTGTAAAAGCTTTTATAGCTTATTTAGCTTATTGTAATGAAGATTTTGAGATTATTAATGAAGATGTTTAAGGTTTGTTTTTATGAAATGCTTATTATTTCTTAATGCTTATTTTCTTTTCATGCTTATTCTTCTTTTACTTTTTCTTATCTTTTGCTTGTTTCCAAATAAGCTAAATAAGCTCATGCTTATAGCTTATTTTTGGATCCCATCTATTAAGCTTATATTCTAATAAGCTACTTCCATAGCTTATTTAGACTAGCTTATTTTATATTGTTTTCGATTTAGAGCTTTTCGAGTGAGCTTATTTTAGCTTATTTTTCGATTGCTTATTTTTATTCAAGCTTATTTTTTTCTTTATATAGATCTACTCCTTAATCATACCCGATCCGAGTTCACTTGATTGAACACCTTAGTTTCGGGTTGATTAGATCTAAAAATAATAGATCTTATATTTTTAGCTTATTTTCTAGCATAAAATTGTTGCTTTTTTAATTCTAGCTTATTTTACTTAGACTAAATCTTTAAATATATACCCGCACCTAGTCACTTATTGAACACTTAGTTTCGGGTAGATTTAATCTAAAGTTTTAATCTTTTACTTAATGTCTTTAGAATAAATTCTAAATAGCTTTGCTTATCTCATCTTTTTCCTCTCTTTGTTATACTTTTTCAAAAATGGCTTATGTTTGATAAGCTTCGATTCGAATGCGAAAAGGTGTCATTAGTCTCCTACTCGACTTATTCATTAAGTCTTGGAACACCTTTTATCTTCGAGAGCTTTATTATTTACTATTTAGTCATAACGTTCTAAACTTACTAGTTTTTTCTTATAGCTTATTAAGCTAGGCTTATTTCGAAGGGTATTTGTAGCTATATTGGAGAATTGCTTATTTATAAGCTTATATTCTTCCATCCGTTCTTCAAAAGCCTTGATAGCTTTTACTTTTCTAGTTTTTTATTTCAAAAGTTAGTTCTATTTATATAATTTAATCTAGTTTTCTTTTTTTTTTTTTTTTAACCAAAAATTAAGTTCAAAATAGCTTATTTTTCTAAAAAGTTTTCATCTTATTAGCTTATTTTGTCTTAACTTTTCATGTCTATTTCTATTCCAACCTTTCATTTAAGGCCGAGCTTAAAGGCTCTTATAAGGTTGATAAATAGATAAAGTTTTACTTATTGTTTTTTAGTAAAGTAATTAGTAGATAATTGACACTTATTTGCTAATTAGTGAAGTAAGCTGTAAAAGTGATAAACTTATTTGTTTATTAAGATTTGTAAATCGGTGGTTATCGTTTATTTGCGGCTCTTCAATTTGGTTTCATTCTATATTTTTCATTAATTAGTGTAGATTTTAATTATTATATTTATAAAATGTTTGCTTATTCTTATTGTCATGTGTAGTAGAATTTGACATGTAATTTTGCTAAGTGAATTATGATTGAATTTAAAGTGCAGTTTTAAAAAAAGTGTTTAAAAAAAATATTAGTCAATTTACATATCATCGTTTACTTTAATGCAATTATAAATACTTGTCATTTATTTTGAAAAAGTGCAGTTACATTACTTGTCATATAATTTCGTGCAACTAAGTTTCTAAGGATGTTATGTCGTTAAACCTAGCCTGCACATAAGGAACATTCACTCACTTAGCTAGCATATTTGCATTTTTATCACTTTTATATAACTTTTAGTTTTGTAATCTTAATTAATATTAGTTAAATTTTAGTATACAAAACAGTTTAAAGACAAAACCAAATATTTGACATCAAGCACCCAACGAAACATTCTCATGAATTTCAATTCATCTCTCGCCTGGAAACGACCTCGGAAGATAGACTAATTAATTTTTCCTAAAGAATTGTCTTAACTGACATATACTATATAATTATTACGACACGCTTTTACGTTATCAAAATGGCGTCGCTGTCGGGAGAGGTAGCGAACTTTTAACGAGATTGTTTGTGATCGAGCCTTGCAGAACCTTCCCTGGTGAAGTTAATTTTTCTTATAACAAACATATAAATACAAAAATATTTTTCATTTCTTAATATATAAAATATATATGCATAGATAAAATATATATAAAAATATATAGTATATATATTATGATACATAGTATAAATAAAAATAAATAGGTAATTATAATATAGGGGAGGTATATAGTATATAATATTTAAACATAAAAACAGTTGGTCCATAAAAAGAAATGAAAAATTACCCAGTTGAAAAAAACACAACTTATAAGACTTTCAACAAAAGTTATTATCCAGTAATAATTCCCGAAACAAAGTTCAAAAACTTGCTTTTTGTCACTGCGATAGTAAGGGTGCTTCAAGCCTTTGAAAATTAAAACAGCTTTAAAAAGGCTACTCATGAAGCTTGTTTGATTATTAGGTTAAAGTTATTCAATAAAATATAATGTAAAAAACCCTAAAACCAAAAATAAATCTTCTTTTTGTTCTATCCATTTTAATTCTTTTCTTAACCTCTAAAATTGTTTTAATTCCCTTTCATATGACGTTCATGTAACCAGACGTGAGTGTACTGGAGTGTTGACAACCGATTTGATGGCTTTTATAAATATATATGACATTTCGCGTGTGGTGTTATCTTCTACTTGGAACTTTGGTTTAAATTGCACTTAAGGTTATGGAAAGCCCAGTCACTTATGTGAGTGTGAAGGCTCGTTAAGAGAAGGATTTTGTTCATTTTGTGCTTCAAGAGATGGAAATTCATTCGATTATAACCCAAATCCAAACTCGTTCAATGAATCTCAAAATTTTCCCGACTACCCTCCACAACCCCATTACGAAGACAATTTTTGTGAGTTTCTGTGGAAACGATACTCCATTTTGTAAGACGGATTTGTCCAACACAATTTCCGTTAAATCTAATCCGGACCCTTGTTACAATCAAAACTCGATAAATAAATTCACTAACTTCACAAGTTTACCACAACAATACCTTTTTTGTGAAAACTGCGGGGTCCTCATGATACTTCAGTGTCAACCATAATCCAAGATTCAATACTTCCTAATTCCATCCGTTTTGACCAATTTCACCCCCGCATTTTCCCCGTCACTTATCTCCTCAAAGACGAATAAAGAATTTTCAATCTCAAAGACTTAGAAACATTCAAGCCTTTTTAAGGAGTATGATCAATATACCTCCTAATAAAAAGTGCAGCTTTATTGCTAGCTGAGAGAGATTTCCCTAGATTAACAACTATGGAAAGAAGAGCAAATCAACCTGAGTTAAGCAAGAATTGCTTCTTAAACTTATGGATATTTGTAAATTCTTGAAAGAGTCAACAAGAAAAAGGAGAGGCACTCAAATTTTACTCCATATTGAATTTTTCATGATTGACGATGAAGACCTAGAGAAAACTTTATGAAAGATATTTCCCTTCCATAGGAGTTTAGTCGTATACCTTTTGAGTAACACCAAAGGTTTATATTGATAGCCTGGAGAGATTTGGTGAAATTAAGCCATCTTTACGACAACAATATCGACAAGAGGATATTCAAGAATTGAATGAGTAAACTCCTAGAAGAAGTCAAAATATTAGTAAGAGCTATCAAATATATTAATTGTCTAAGCTGAATCGTCCTACTATTTTCATTGACATGAGAAGATAACTATTATATATACGCAAGCCTAAAACAATTACACCCGATTTTACCGATCTGAGTACCCCGATAACTCTCTAATATGGGGATGACCATCTTTAGCACTATTCTAAAACAAATTGACATTAATAAAGGTCAGTGTTGAGAACCTTGCCCAATCCCAAGTAGTTCGAGGTATTTTCCGAAGTTACGTGTGAATGTCCTGTTTATGAAGATCCTTCCAAATTTATAGCTTTAACGATCATTCAGAGATTTTATCGATCCAAACGATGATGGTACTTCAGTGATGACGATGATTTGTGAGGACATCGATAGTTAGCTTAAGGAGTGAATGAGGTTGATCAAGAAGAGAAAGAGTTATTTTAAAAATTTTTATTTTTCTAAAAAAAAGATATTCTTCAAATCCAAGACGTTATTCTTCATGAGAAATTGTTGAACATTAAACGTCTTATTGCTAATATCGAATCTTTGAATGATAACTCCACTCCTAATTGTGTGCTCAAGTCTACTTCTCTATTTCCTATCCCCGATATAACTCTTTTCATTGAGAATCTAATACTTTCACTCTCTTATTCGGATAATTCTTTACCCGAATTTGAGTCGTTTAGCTATCATACAGAAGAGACGAGTAGTGGCAGTACCACTACTCATGCTAATAACTCTCTTCCCGAGTATGATTCGTTTCATTTTGAGATTAAGCCCGATCAGGGTGGGTATGACTATCTTGTTATGGTAGATATTTTATAGAACCTCGGTTTAGTGCCTAATGTGTTACCCACCCATCCCACCCTTATGATGGATTCGTATGTCATTATCCGAACTTTTCTTCCTTATTTCACTTATCCGAGGAAATCTTCATTTCCTCCTCTCGTCCGATTGAGATACATTTTTGACCCCGCCTTTCCTTTTCTTTTTTCTTTTCTTAAGCCGTGGGCATATGAAAATCCCGATATAATTTCTATTCTTCATTTCTGCCCCAAGGACATAAGAATTTGGGGAGAGTCAAGCTAAGACCTCGCACAAAACAAACGCTTCTCGGGAGCAACCCGTTACTTTTATTTCTTTTTTATTTGCTTAATATATAATCGTTGATTTTATAGCCCAAGTTGGGGCTACTTCTTTCTTTGGTTTGTGGTCTGTATTTTGCTTGCATGACTCATCAAGATCATGAAGACCTGTGCTTGTTTTTAATCATCCAATCGCCCGGTCTTTAATCTTCTGCTTATTATGGAATCCTTAATCATGATCATGTATATATATTGTGTTTCCCTTTTCACCACTTGGAATTTTTGCATTTACCTTTTTCATTCTAATGTGGCGTAAAACCCGACATTTTTTAACATTGAGGACATTGTTCCATTCCAAGTGTGGAGGGGTTTTTCTATCAACTGTGATCATACATGTGCCTTCTGTGTTCCCACGCAACCCTTTTTTGACCAAAATTTTAAATTTTTATTATTGTTTAATAATGATATATATACTATAAAAACAAATATATATATATATATATATATATATATATATATATATATATATAAATGATGAAAATATAAAAATATATAAATAAGTAGGCCCGTTGAACTAGGTAGCTTTTGACTTGATCGAATTTTAAACTCTAGCTTTCCCCTTAGCTTTCGAGACTTAGCATTTGCTTAACTTTAAAATTTTGCAAAGTATGAAAAATGAATAAAGAGTATGATAGAATTAATCTAGTGTGGATTAATGATAATCTTAAACTCATAGAGGTTAATTGTGGCTTTTTGCTCCCACCAGCTTACTAAACGCTATATAATTGTTGAATAAAATAAAGTTGCTTTAGGTTTTTGCGATTCTTAGTTTTTAATCCACTTCGGTAGAGTACCTTCTGGTGAAAGTAAGGTACACATCGAGGTTTTGTCAGTGTTGTGGGGTAATAGACTCCTGGACCATGGTCGGCTCGCATACCGATGTGGCAGTTGTTAAAAGACCACAGGACTTAAAATTTGGCTAATAATAATAAATGTTATGTAATAAACCGAAGCCGAAATAAGACTTCTGGATCATGGTCGGCTCGCATACCGATGTGACAGTCGTTTAAAGGGTGGAGGTAATAATAATAATAAAACTGTGGGCTGATAAAAGTTTACTGCATCTTGCCGGCTCACAACCGATGTTGCAGTCTTCAAAATAAGGCACATAGTTATAATAATCCGAGACTGATAAAAGTTTGCTGCATCTTGCCGGCTCACAACCGATGTTGCAGCCTTCTAAAAGGTCGAGGAAATTACCAAGGTCGAAATA
Organism: Tanacetum coccineum; assembly: GCA_026074375.1. NCBI lineage: Eukaryota > Viridiplantae > Streptophyta > Magnoliopsida > Asterales > Asteraceae > Tanacetum > Tanacetum coccineum. The sequence goes on along the minus strand of BQNB010009525.1, from coordinate 50,553 downwards.
TGTTTGCTGCATCTTGCTGGCTCACAACCGATGTTGCAGCCTTCTAAAGGACCGGAGTTATAATGTTGCAACAATAAATAGTATAAAGTCAAATTTCGACTCAAAGTTTTCAATAAAGCATCCGCCACGGACTCGTAGTGAGTTGTGCGGATGAAATAAAAAGGATAACCCCTAAATCATGCGAAATTAGAACCTTAATGTGGACCTTATTCTCACCATATCGTCTCTTTAGGAAAGGATTCACAAATTGTGGGCTAAACCGGGTTATTTTATTTAAATAAGAACATAATTTATTTGTCACCAAAATTAAAAAAATCCTTAGAGGAAATTAGGAATAATGGGAGCGAAAAATTAAGTTTATACTTACACAATTACCATTTATGAGTAGTGATTAACCATCTTATATTTCTTTATATTTGGCTGTGTTTTCGTTTTAAGCTTGAGTTTTGGGAATGTGAACATCAAGATGCCAACTCCTATCTTAAAGCTATTTATATAAATTTATTTAATTCTTATCTAAAGTTTTTATCTTTTATATGAATTAGTGTTAAAACGGGGCGCTTTCCGAAAAAATGATTTTTGAACCTCTTAATAACCTTTTTCTGTTCTGTTTGATGTGAGGACATAGTTAGAGTGGATTTAATTATTTATTTCCGGGGAGTTTTTATTTTACATTGCGTGTGGACCAGCAATGTTTAGTGTGGGGGAATTTTGAATGGCTAAAAACACACCTCATATTTACCCCAGAAAATCTAATAAACGGACTAAAACACTATAATATTGATAAGTTTTTGCAAATATTTTGTATTATGTTTTTATGTTTTACAGCACAAAGGATTGAATACAAAGCAAAAACGGTAACTTTCAGTGACTTATGATGACGTTTTCACTTTATCGAGGACGAAACGAATCGATAATTTTCCTCGATCACACCATAGCAGAGCATAAATTACTAGTCAACGAGTACCGGCCTTTCATATGAACCTTTTTTATTTGAACCTTTTCGTTCATGCTTTGAACCTTTAATCTAGAAAAATAAACTTGGCAATAAAAAAAAAATAAGGTTAAGTAAATAAATATGCATATAAATAACAAACCACTGCCTAGCGCAGTTTGGATCTTGTGCTATGCTTGAGATTTCACCCGGGAGGTCATGTCGAAACGCAAGGTTAATAGTCCCCTCTACGCCACGTCAGCTACACCTGGCACCACGTAGCATGACAAGTGGGCGGACCCGACATGACCCACCGGTTTTTTTGACTGCGGTCACCACCGTTGACCGGTGTCCGCGGTGTCCGGCATGCAACGGTGGATCCGCCGCCGTTGACCGTCGTTGGCCACCATTGACTGCCACTGTTGAACCACCGTTGAACCTTTTGGTCCCGGTAGAGGCATCGGTGACGGCTGGCAGCCACTCACCACTCAGGTGGTGACACGTGGCACAACTAATGATTGGTACGAGGTACTGTGCAGGTATACGAGGTACTGTAGCAATACGAGGTTGCAGTAGCGGCTGACCAATAGGAGAGTGACACGTGTCGGCGGCTTGGCGGCTAATGATTGGAGTACGAGGATCTAGAAGGCCACGTGGCGTGTAAATACTGGAGGATCTAGAATGTGGCAGCTGTCATACTAGGAAAGCGTATTAATAACGCGTTTGGGTGCTAAATTACCAAAATGCCCCTAGATCTGTAACTTTGATTGGTCGAAGCACTGAAAAGACGAAATTACCCCTGCCCACTTTGGGTTATAAATCACACGCAGCAGCTGTATTGAGGGAGTGTTAGATTTTAGTGAATTTTCACATAGTAGTTGTAGTGTTAGTTTTAGGAGTAGAATAATGTAGTTTATTTTGGGCTTATTGTAAAAGCTTATTGAAGCTTATTAGATCTAGCTTATTGTAACTCTTGAGCTTATTAATGAAGAAGTTTATTTCAAAGGTTGGGTTTTTTTTAGCTTATTATTTATGCTTATTCTCTTGTCTTTTTCTTATTTCTTTTTAGCTTATTTTCAAATAAGCTCATGCTTATAGCTTATTTTTGGATCCCATCTCTTAAGCTTATATTCTAATAAGCTACTTCCGATAGCTATTTAGGACTAGCTTATTTAAATGTTTTTTCAATTATAGCTTTCGATGAGCTTATTTTAGCTATTTTTTTTATTGCTTATTTTTAGTCAGCTTATTTTTTATCTTATATAGATCTATCCTTAATCAACCCGATCCAGTTCACATTGATTGAACACCTTAGATTCGGGGAGTAGATCTAAAAATATAGATCTTATATTTTAGCTTATTTTATAGCTAAAGTTGTGACTTTTTAATGCTAGCTATTTACTTAGAATTCTAAATCTTAAAAATACCGATCCAAGTTCACTTGATTGAACACCTTAGTTTAGGTAGATTAGATCTAAATCTTTAATCTTTAGCTTAATGTCACCTTAGATAAATGCTAAAATTCTTTTGCTTATCTCATCTTTTTCTCTTTTCTTGTCTTTACTTTTTCAAAAGTGCTTATTATTTGATTAAGCTCGATTGAATGCTAAAAGGGTGTCATGAGTCTCCTACTCGACATGTATCATTAAGTCTTGAGCACCTTTATCTTTAAGAGCTTATTATTTAGCTTATTTAGTCATAAAGTTCTAAACTTTACTAGTTTTTCTTATAGCTTATTAAGCTAGGGCTTATTTCGAAGGGTATTTGTAGCTTATTTGAGAAGTGGCTTATTTATAAGCTTATATTCTTCATCCATTCTTCGAAAAAGCCTTGATAGCTTTTTAGCTTATTCTAGTTTTTATTTCAAAAGTAGTTTTTTTTATATAGATTTAATCTAGTTTTATTTTTACAAAAATTAGTTTCCAAAATAGCTTATTTTTCTAAAAAAGTTTTCATCTTATTAGATTATTTTGCCTTAATTTTTCATGTCTTATTTCTTAGTCCATCCTTCTTCATTTAAGGCCGGAGCTTAAAGCTCTTATAAGGTTGATAAATAAATAAAGTTTTTATCTTTATAGTTTTTATGAAAGTAATTAGTAGATAAAGTTGACACCTTTATTTGCTAATTAGTGAAGTAGAGCTTAAAAGTGATAAACTTATTTGTTTATTAAGTTTGTAAGATCGGGTGGTTATCGAGTTTATTTCGGCTCCTTCCAATTTGTTTCATTTCTATATTTTCACCTTTTATAATTAATTAGTGAAGATTTTAATTAGTTTATTTTAATAAAATGTTGCTTATTCATTATTTTCATGCGTAAGTGAGTAGTTACTTGTGTTTGCTAAGTGATTAGTGATTTGGAATTTAATGCCGGTTTTAGAAAAAGGTTAAAAAAATATTAGGCAAATTTACATACCGTCGTTTATTTTAATGCAATTTAAATACTTGTCATTTATTAAAGCATTCAACTTTACATGTCATTTAATTTCATGCACTTGTTTTTTCTAAGGATTTATATTCTTAAACATAAGCCCGCACTTAAGAAACAATTCACGTCACTATAAGCAAGCAGTATTTGTCATTTTTATCATTTTTAGTAAATAAATCTTTTAGTTTTTTTAATCTTAGAAATAATATTAGTTAATTTATAGTAAAAAAACAGTATAAGCCCAAACCACAATATTTTGTCATTTAAGCACCAACTAAAACATTTTCATGAATTTCAATTCATCTCTCGCCGTGGAAACGACACTCGGAAGATAGACTATTATTTTTTCCTAAAGTAATTGTCTTATCTGACGGGATATACTATATATTATTACGACACGCGTTTGACGTTTATCAAAATGGTACCGCTGCCGAGGACAGGTGTAGCGATTCTTACTAGATTGTTTGTGTCCGAGCCTTGAAGAACCTTCCCTATGAAGTTATTTTTCTTTATAAAAATATATAAATACAAAAATATTTTTCATTTTCTTAAATAAATTATATATATATATATATATATATATATATATATTAAAAATAAAAACATTGTCCATAAAAAGAAATAAAAATTACCAAGTTGGTAAAAGAACACCAACAAATAATACCTTCAATTGAGGTATTATCCATAATAAGTTCCCAACTCGAATAAAAGATTCAAAAACTTGCCTTTTGTGTCACTTGCGATATACGGCTCACCTTTGAAAATTAAACACTTTTAAAGAGCTACCGTGAAGCTTGTTGATTATTAGGTTTAAGTTATTCAATAAAATATATTGTTAAAAAAAACCTAAAAACCCAAAAATAATCTTCTTTTTGTTCTTATCCATTTAATTCTTTTCTTAACCCTCTAAATTGTTTAATTCTTTCTTATGACGTCATTTAACCAACGTGAGTGTACGGGATGTGGACAACCATGTGATGGCTTTTATTGTTATATATGTACATGTTCGCAGTGTGGTGTTAATCTTCTACTTGGAACTTGTTTAAATTGCACTTATGGTGATGGAAAGCCAGTCACTTGTTGTGGGTGTGAAGGCCCGTTAAGAGGAGGATTTTGTTCATTTTGCGCTTCAAGAGATGGAAATTCATTCGATTATAACCCAAATCCAAACTCGTTCAATAAATCTCAAAAATTTTCCGACTACCCTCCACAACCCCGGTACGAGATGAATTTTTGTGAGTTATGTGGAAACGATACTCATTTTGGTTAGGATTGTCCAACACAAGTTCCGTTTAATTCTAATCCGGACCCTTGTTACAATCAAAACTTCGATAATAATTTTCCACTAACTTCACTAAGTTTTCCACAACAAAACTTTGTTGTGAAAACTGCGAGGGTCCTCATGAGACTTTTCAGTGTCAACCAATGAACCAATATTTCTATAATTCTAATCCTTCCGGTTTTGACCAATTTCAACCCCCGCAGTTTCCTGCCAATTATCCTCCTTAAGAGACGAATAAAAAAATTTTGCAAGCTCGAGAAGACTTAATGGAAACCATTCAAGTCTTTTTAAAGGAGTATGATCATATACCTCCTAATAAAAGGTGCATGGCTTTATTGCTAGCTGAGGAGCGATTTCTTAAGATTAAGCAAGCTATGGAAGAAGAGCATAATCAACCTGGAGTTATGCAAGAATTGCTTCTTAAACTTATGGATGATTTGCAAATTCTTAAAGGAAGTCAACAAGAGAAGAAGGAGACGGCAGCTTAAAGTTTTACTCCATATTGGAATTTTTCTTTGATTGACGATGAAGAAGCTAGAGAAAACTTTATGAAAGATATTTGCACCTTCTTGAGGAAGTTTAGTCGTATACCTTTTGGAGTAACACCAAAGGTTATATTGATAGCTTGGGAGAGATTTGGTGAAATTAAGGATGCTTTGACGGACGAGCAATATCAACAAGAGGATATTCAAGAATTGATGAGTAAACTCCTTGAAGATGTGCGAAATATTAGTGAAGAGCTATCAGAATATATTAATTATCCAAGCTGGAATCGTCCTACTTTCTACGACAATGACGATGATGAGTATACTATTATATATAGCAAGCCTAAAGCAATCACACCCGACTTACCGATCAAGGAGCCCGATAACTCTCTAATAATGGGGGACGAGCATCTTGACACTTAATAAAGTCTAGTGTTGAGAACCTTGTCCCAATCCCAAGTGAGTTCGAGGGTATTTCCGAAGATACGTGTGATGTGCCCGTTTGTGAAGATCCTTCTACTTTTGATGCTTTGAACGATCATTCTGAGATTTTATCCAATCCAAACGATAATGGTACTTCGAGTGATGATGATGATTTTGAGGACATCGAGTACGTTAGCTTACAGGAGGTGAATGATGTTGATCAAGAGGAGAAAGAGTTTGATTTAGAAGATATTCTACAAATCCAAGACGTTATTCTTCATGAGAAATTGTTGAACATTAATCATCTTATTGCTAATATCGAATCTTTGAATGATAACTCCACTCCTAATTGTGTGCTCAAGTCTACTTCTCCATTTCTTATTCCCATCATGGATAGTGATTCGTCCTTTGAGAAGTCTGATACTTCTCTTTCTCATTCGGATAATTCTTTACCTGAATTCGAGACTTTTAGATATCATACGGAAGAGACGAGTAGTGGCAGTACCACTACTCATGCAAATAACTCTCTTTCCGAGTATGATTCGTTTCATTTTGAGATTGAGCCCGATCAGAGTGAGTTGACCAACGTTGTTATGGAAGATATTTTGGTAGAACCTCGTGTTCATGTGCCTAATGTGTTACCCACCCATCCCACCCTTATGATGGATTCGGATGTCATAATCCGAACTTTTCTCCCTTATTTCACTTATCCGATGGACTCTTCTTTTCCTCTCTCTTCCAGGAGTGAGGATACTATTTTTGACCCCGGCATTCCTACTTTTTATTTTTCTTCTCTTAAGCCGGTGGCATATGAAAATCCGATAGTGATTTTTCTATTCTTCTGTTTTCGCCCTAAGGACAAAGGAATTCGGGGAGAGTCAAGCTAGAGACTCGTACAAAAACAAGCGCTTCTCGGGAGGCAACCCGTGTCTTTTATTTCTTTTTATTTTCTTAATAAATAAGTGTGTGATTTTATAGCCCAAGTGTGGGGGCGTACTTCTTTCTTTGGTTTGTGGTATTGTTTTTGCTTGCAGGATTCCTCAAGATCATGAAGACCAGTGCTTGTTTTTAATCCTCCAATCGCCCGGTCTTCAATCTTCTGCTTATTTTGGAATCCTCAATCCTGATCATGTATATATATTTGTTTCCCCAACATTTTTAAACATTGAGGACAATGTTCCATTCTAAGTGTGGGGGGATTTCTATCGAAATGTGATCATACATGTGCATGTCTGTGTTCCCACGCAACCCGGTTTTGACCAAAATTTAAAATTTTTTTATTGTTTTATTATGATATATATAAAAATAAAAAATATATATATATAAAAAAAATGATGAAAATATAAAAATATATAAATAAGTAGGCCCGTAGAACTAGGTAGCTTTTGACTTGATCGAGTTTTAAACTCTAGCTTTCCCCTTAGCTTTCGAGACTTAGCGTTTGCTTAACTTTAAAATTTTGCAAAGAACGAAAAATGATAGAGTTTGATATAAGTTAGATGTTAAGCGTGGATTAGTTGGATATCTTTAGAGCTCATAGAGGTTAATTGTGGCTTTTTGCTCCCACCAGCTTACTAAACGCTATATAATTAAGTTGCTTTAGGTTTTTGCGATTCTTAGTCTAAATCACTTCGTAGAGATTCCTTCTGGTGAAAGTAAGGTACACATCGAGGTTTTGTTAGTGTTGTGGGGTAATAGACTCCTGGACCATGGTCGGCTCGCATACCGATGTGGCAGTTGTTAAAAGACCACAGGACTTGAAATTTGGCTAATAATAATAAATGTTATGTAATAAACCGAAGCCAAAATAAGACTTCTGGATCATGGTCGGCTCGCATACCGATGTGACAGTCGTTTAAAGGGTGGAGGTAATAATAATAATAAAACTGTGGGCTGATAAAAGTTTACTGCATCTTGTCGGCTCACAACCGATGTTGCAGTCTTCTAAATAAGGCACATAGTAATAATCCGAGACTGATAAAAGTTTGTTGCATCTTGTTGGCTTACAACCGATGTTGCAGCCTTCTAAAAGGTCGAGGAAATTACCGAGGTCAAAATATGTTTGTTGCGTCTTGCCGGCTCACAACCGATATTACAGCCTTCTAAAGGACCGAGGTTTAATAATGTTGCAATAATAACACTAATAAAGCCAAATTTCGAATCTGAGGTTATCTAAAAAGATAACCCCTAAATCATGCGAAATTAGAACCTTAATGTGGACCTTATTCTCACCATATCGTCTCTTTAGGAAAGGATTTCAAACTAATTATGGTCTAAACCGGGCACCTTTATATATTAATAATAAGGACATAATTAATTTGCCATTAATAAAAATAATAAAATCCTTAGAGGATTTAGGAATAAGTTTAGTGATCCACTCCATTCGTTTTGCCATGAAATAGGCAAGGTTAAACTTTTCAGAGTGTACAACATAGTAAAGCATGTAACAAAGACACGCGGGAACATGATCCCGATTACCCCCAGACAAAAAACATTTTCCCAAATAATCTCTTCCAAAGGCTTCAGGGTTGGCTCAATTTTACGAGTTAGAACTTGATATTCAAGAACATCAATTTCTTCCTCATGACGGATGTGACGGACTTGACCTTCTCTATCTATTCGAATAGATAAAATGATGTCATCGGGAGAAGGAGGGTTGGTTTGATATGGACCCATCGTAGGGACGAACAACCATATGCCACACGTCAAAACTGACCTTTGTTCAGTAAAGACCAGGCAAACCACTCGCAAGGTATGTAAAGAATTTGAGCAAATTCTTTAAGAGAGTAAGAAAAAAATTGATTTTGAATCACAAATTCGATGAACATTTCACCTTCATCGAAATAATGTATTTGATATTGACTATAAAACTTAAGAATGAACCGAGGACATATTTGGTCATTAATTTCAAGGAGACACTCAAACCGAATCAAAGCTAAAACATAGACCCAAACATAATTTAAATCCGAAAATTGTCAAAAAACCACCCGACCCCTCATGAAATCAAACTACTTTCGAAGGTTTTCCTTATTTTTTCTTTCATAGCGTGTAATCGGTATTCATGTGATATTATTGGCATATAGGCTCTTATACTTTTATGATCTACGGATGACTTATGAGGCATGATTTCATAAAACAAAAGCAGAATCAGATTTTATTACCGTTTACTTGTAATTTGTTATGCACATTGTTTCTAGTGTTTTCCTAAATGTGACAAATGTGGAGTAACGATTAACTCGACCTAAAAAATAAAATCTTAAGAGTTAATCAAAACGCTCCTTAGTTTGATTTTGCTCATCCAAACATGTCGAAAAATACATATGAATTATGTATCTCGACCTTTGTTCATGAGATCATTATGCATGTGTTTGAAAACATTTTTAAGTTGTATTGACAATGCATAACCATAATTTTATTATGTTCCTAACGTGGGTAATTTGAAACTAAAGTTGGGGTTTTGGTTCGAAATCAATTTTTCAACAAATTCACTAATGTATGCAAATCCTATGTCTACGGGAAGCATATTAGTTATACATTGTATCCTAGTAGTCTTAATTGTACAATATTGAAAGAAAAATGAAAAATCCCCAATTTTAATTTTAGTGTTCATCATGAACCCTAGACTCAAATTGAAAGAAAATAGATGAAATGACTTACAATTGATGATCTTTAAGATGTTGTGAGTGATTATAGGTGTTGATTTGATCTTCAATTATAGTTTTAGTGGTTGATTTTGAGTTTTTGGGGTGTTGTGTTCGTGTTCGTCGCTGCAGATATGAAAGGGGGTGTTTGTTTTTGTGTTTTGAAATTTTTTAGTTAAGTGTTCAATTTTAGTGTCTGCTGATGGCGGTCCCATATCGCCTGGCGGTCCCAAATATATTGGGGGGCCGCCTAGGGTATGGGGGCCGCCCTCAGCGAGGGGTTTTGGACTTAGTTTTTGACGAAAATTTTACAAATAGGAGTGACATTTTAATTTGCATTTCGCGAATTAAAAATGCTTAAAGTACTTCGGATGAAGTATTTAAGTTGTCATGACACAGAATGGAACACGGACTAGAATTGAGACAGAAGAAGGAGAATCAACATAATGATTTATGGAATGTGTTCCATCATTCCTAAACCAAGACGTAGATAGTTAAATGATTCACGTTTAAGGGGTTTCGTAAGAATGTCGGCAATGTTGTCGATAGACGACACTTTTTTGATTGAGATATGTCCTTTCTGGACATTATCACAAAGAAAGTGGTGATGAATTTCAATGTGTTTGGTTCGAGAATGTTGCATCGGGTTTTTGCTAAGGTCAATCGCACCTTTATTGTCGCACATGATTGGGACGTCATCGAGTCGAACATCGTAGTCGATAAGAGCTTGTTTCATCCATAGTACTTGTTGACATGCCTTTCCGGCGCTTACGTAATCGGCTTCGGTAGTGGATATAGCAAGAGCGGTTTGTTTCTTCAAGAACCAAGATGTCAAACAACATCCCACGAACGTACAAATACCGCTAGTGCTCTTTCGATCCACATAATCTCTCGCATGATCAGAGTCGGCATATATACTGTTCTATGACATCCCCTAGATACCATAATCCAAATGCATAGTGCCTTAAGATTGTAAAATACGTTTAACCGCTTCAAGGTGAAGGTTTTGGGAGCCTCTTGGAAGCGGGCACAAAGGCAGATACTAAACATGACAGCCCACAAGCCGTTAGTATAATAACTACTAACATGCCTCGATACTTGGTACTATCTACCGACTCACACTCTTCGTCTTTCATGAGTTTGGTATCGGAGGACATGGGGGTTTTCATTGGTTTAGATTCTTCTAAGCCAAATTTCTTAAGCATTTCTTTAATATATTTAGATTGATTAAAGAAAATACCATTTTCTATTTGTTTTATTTGTAGTCCAAGGAAGAAGTTAAGTTCACCCATCATGCTCATCTCGAACTCGTCATGCATGATTTTGGCAAATTCATTACACATGTCTTGACAAGTCAAACCGAATATGATGTCATTGACATATATTTAAATAATGATAAGGTTTGAACTTCTCTTCTTAGTAAAAAGAGTGTTATCTACCCTTCCTATTTTATATTTATGTTTAATAAGAAAAGCTTTAATGTAATCATGAACCAAGCATTGGGTGCTTGTATTAATACCCATATAAAGCTTTTCTTTAGTTGATAAACATGATCTGTTTTTCAAAGTCAATGAATCCTGGAGGTGTGCCATCGTAATACCTCCTACTGATAAAACTTATTCAGGAACGACACCTTTTTTACTCTATTTGGAATAGTATAAAAAGTCTAAAAAGCACAACATTAAGCTAAATAGTATCCTAATTGACCCAAGTCTAACTAGGGCATAAGTTTCATCATAATCGACGCCCTCTTGTTGATTATAGCCTTGAGCAACTAACCTAGCCTTATTTCGAGAAACAATACCTTTCTCATCTAACTTATTTCTAAACACCCACTTAGCTCCTATAATAGTCTTATTCCTAGGCTGTAGAACTAACTCCCAAAGGTCGTTAGCAATGAATTGATTTAATTCTTCTTGCATAGCGACTATCCAACTATCATCCGCTAAGGCTTCATTCACTTTCTTAGGTTCTATAGCTGATATAAAACAAAAAAAGTTACTTTGGTTTTGGGATAATGATCTAAGGGTTCTTTGGTTTAGGTTTCCTATGACATTTTCTAATGGATGGTTCCTAGATTCCTTAATATTGACTATTTTGTCAATCTCTAAAGTTTCATTCACAATGTCATTTTCTAAGATTTTCTTTTCGGTAACATTAATTGCTTCTTCTTCATCTAAGTCATCATCCACGAAGGGTGATGTCTTAGAGGGTAGAGGAGTTTCATCGAATGTCACGTTAAGTGATTCTTCGACTACTCCGTACGGAGGATGGACCGAAGAGATCCATTTGAAGGAGTTCTAAGCATTTAGTCGTTGAGACTATTCTTAGCCATGTGACTAGAGTGAGCTTGTTTTCCAATTTTGCAAGCATCACAGAAGTGTTGATCAAACTTAAGCTTAGGTAAGTTTCTAACTAATTCCTTATATGCTAATGATTGAATAAGATGCATATTTGCATGACCTAATCTCCTATGCCACAACGTAGAATTTTCATCAATCGTTGATAGACAAATTTGGTCTTTATGCTTTCATCACATATAAGCCTTTCTTCCTAATACCTCTACCTATGACCTTACCAAGTTTATAGAAAGTTACTCTACACTTAGTATCACATATTTGTCATATACTAAACAAGTTAAATCTTAAGTTATCCACATGTTCTACATTATCTATTTTAAGAGAGTCATTTGAAATCGTACCTTTGTCAATGATGTTACCGCGAAGATTGCTATCAAAATTGATATTACCTCCATTGTATGCCTTGTAGCCTGAGAAGAGCTTTCGCTTACCCGTCATGTGTTTGGAGCATCTGCTGTCCTTTATCCACTCATCGGGTTCCAAGTCGACTCCAAAGCATATCTATTTATATAAGATAATACCTCAAACATTTAGTCCCCAATATCTCATGGGTACAAAGTTATTAGTGCTAAACATCCCTTTCATTTGATGCAATTGGTTAGGATGTGGGAATGGAAGATACATTTTCCATGGCATGTAACTTTGACGTTATAAATTGTTCCAAGTTACAGGAAAGCCACGAGGTTGATTTTGTCGACCAACGTTTCTTTTTGGTTGCGGTGTCTTAGGACGAGGATAATTATTGATGACTCTTATAGGTGGTGGAGTTTTTGATCTCAAATTAGGTTTTGAAAATCCAACTCTGGGTTTTAACAATGGCTTATAAAATTGTTTAACTTCATTATCACTAGCAACGGGAACTTTGACATTGTTTACTATTATATGTTTTGGTCTAAGACCCAAAATAGATTTTTGAAAAGACACACTTTTCTCAGATCCAGGAGTAGCTGCTAGCGGCGGTCCTATTATTGCTTTGTGGGCCGCATGCATACTAAAGGGGCCGCCCATATTTATGGGACCTCCATCAGAGGACGCCTTTTTTTGAGCTTTCACAAATTTTATTTCCTTAGTTCCACTAGATGATGCTTCAAATGAATTAAACCCTAAACCTAACTTATCACCGGAGGGTTTTTGATTACTTAACATTTCATTTAAGCAATGTGTGCTCTTTTCAAACTTGGTTAGTCTAAGAGCTTCCTCTTTAAGCTTTTCATTTTTAATTTTAAGCATATGACATTTTACACATTCGAGATCAACTCCCTTGTTTTTCTCGAGTGTAGACACTTTTTCCTTTAGAATACTAAGTTCTTTTTCTAAACTATTTCTAGTGGCTTTTAATCTTTTGTTTTTAGTGATTATCTTTAAACTCATTTTGCACAGTTTATCATATTCATTTTCTAATATTAAATCATCTATTGATGAGTTTTCATCACTAAATTAAGAGGATTCGGAACACACCGCTATCACTCTAAGAACCTTCAACAAATGCTCTTTGGTTCTTGTCTTTCGGTGGTTTTAGACATTCTCCAATAAGATGATTCGGGTCGCCGCATCTAAAGCATTTTCTATCACTTTTACCGTTCTTGTCATCACGGCCTTCTTTGATGTCTTTTTGTCGTTCTGAGGTGTCACCGATTGTGCCTCTTCATTAAAGAACTTCTGAAGTCTCTTCCGCCTTGACGGATTCTTCATCTTCATTTTCCGGGAATTTCAAAAACCAACTCTTCTCACTAGATTCTTTCTTAGCCTTTAAAGCAAGAGATTTCCTTTCAACTTTTGCTTTGACTATTTCGGAATCTTTCTTGATGATCATTTCATGAACTTTGAGGTTCCCGATAAGTTCATCAAGAGCTAGTGGTGTTAAATCTTTTGACTCATCAATTGCCAAGACCTTTGCTCTCCATTTCGGATGTAGAGCCCTAAGAAATTTCCTAACATGGTTTTTGCTAGAATAACCTTCATCAAGAGCTTTTAAACTAGTAATAATAATATTAAATCTAGCAAAAGCACTATTTATAGATTCGTCTTCGAAAATGACAAATTGTTCATATTGTTGAACCAAAAGGTCGATCTTGTTATCTTTGACTTGACTATTACCTTGGTGGGTGATTAACAATGTTTTCTAAATTTCTGTTGCCGTATTACCCATGAAAATTCTTTCATATTCTTTTCTAGGCAAAGCATTATAAATAACCATTTTAGCTTCGTTATTTTTTGTAAGTTTCCTTTTAAGATCACTACTTTGTTTTTTGAAAGGGATAACCTCATCTAATTTGGTTTTCGGATTTTTTAATAGGTTGAAAATCACCGTTGGTAATGACATGCCACAGATCTAACATATGTCTTGAATCTATTTTTTCAATAAATAAAACTATCACTTTCAAAGAGTGGTGATCTTTGCATACATTGCCCTTCTAGATATTTGTCGAAATCCATAGATCGATCCAAGCTTTAAAATACAGTATATTTTAAAAATCTTGAGTGACCTTGGCTCTTGATACCAATTGTGGAAATTAGAAGGAGGGGGGGGGGGGTTGAATAGTTTAACAGGTTCGTTTCGTTTTAAACTTGCTTTCAAATACTTTGATTCGAGTAGTATGTTTTAACACAACCTACATATGAATCAATAAAGTTTTAAATAATGGAAAATAACAATACAAAACAATATAAGGAGATGAGAGAAGGAACAATCAAACCAAGACACCAAGATTTATAGTGGTTCGGCTACGAAGCTCTTCTTCGCCCTACTCCACTCCCCGAGTATCCTACTCGAGATTTTACTATGTCAACAAGCTCCCTTCAGGCGGAGAAAACCGTTTACACGTTGCTTACGTTATTTTTCGACACTAAGCTAAATGTGGAGTCCTAATCTTAGCTAGAACCAATCTACCACTTCACAATCAATACACGATCGCTAGATCTACTCTATCGGATTTACACAATATCCGAATCTCACAAATACACAAGATAATTACAATAGAGATTTGATACTTAGAAGAAAGGAGGAGAGATCACTAATCAACACTTTGTTTCTTGTCGAATACGAGTGTTCTTCTCTTGCACTTGAATGAGAGGGAAAAGATGAGAAAAAGAGATTAGATCACTTGAAACAAGATCAAGAGATGTTAGTGATCAAGATATTTAGTGAGAAAAAGAATGTTTTTAGAGAGAGAAAGAAGTGTGAGAAAATTCATGCAAAGAGGTCTGATTTTCTACAAGAAATAGAGCAGTATTTATAGGCAGGAAAATCCAATGGTCACTGGCGGCGGTCCCAGATATATAAGGGGGCCGCCAGGCCTATAAAGGGGCCGCCAGTAGACTACGCTCCCTTTTTTGTCTTTCTGTGAGGAAGGTTGTATCTGGTATAGAAGCTTTCGTTTTGGGGGAAAATTTTGTATTTTAGATTTTAAGTTTTTAATAAAACTTTTCTTTTAATTAGAAAATATTTTGTATAATTAATTTTATGAAATTTCCTTGTAAAAATGTAATGGATAAGAGAAAAATATTTTCTTGATCACTAATCATGCTTAATGATTTGTTTGTTCATACCTTAAGTGATTACTAATCTTAGAAATGGAATTTTACGATTAATAATTTGTAAACGTTTAATTTTATCATAAACGTTTTTACATTTTGTTATTATCAAAACGTTGAGAGGTCGAAAAATATAAATAACGTTTTTAGACATTATTTGTATTAACATATATATATATTATATATATTTATATTCTATATTTAGTATATATATATATATTTATTATTATATATATATATCTATTTATTATATTATATATATGATATTATATTATATATATATATATAATCCGGATCGATTGAGAAAGTTTTTATTTTGAGAAGATTGAGAAGGTTTTCAAAAATAATAGATTTTTAACTTTGATTCAAGTTTTTCAAGCGTAAAACTCATTTTAATGTGATTATAATTCAAAATGTGTAAAAAAAATTCGAATCAATGTTAAAAAATCTGTCGTTTTTGCAATATAAGTAAAATACTGAATCTTCTATACAAATTTAAGGAATCATTACCATAACTCGATTTTAGCAATGATTTGTGAATCAAATTTGTGATTTATAGCTTTGATTCACTATTAAATGATGTTTACTTGTGAATCAAATAAAAAAATATGAATCAATTTGCTCAAACGTAGATTTCTCAATCTTCTCAAAATTAATTTTTTTATTATTGCTAGTAAACTGAAACCAAAATAAAAAAAATTAATTTTTTTTAAAGATTTTTTTTTATTATTGCTCGTAACCTGAAACCAAAATAAAAAATTTTTAAAATTTTGTTTTTATTATTGCTCGTAAACTGAAACCGAAATAAAAAAAATTAAATTTTTTATAAAAGATATTTTTATTATTGCTCGTAAACTGAAACCGAAATAAAAAAAATATAAATTTTTGCTTTAAAATTCTTTTTATAAAAAGAAAATTAATTTTTTTTTAAATTTGATTCGTATAATTTTTTTTTAATTATTGCTCGTAATAATAATAATAATAAGAAAAAAAAATTTGGTCTTTTTTTAAGTTGATTCGTATAAAAAATTACACGTTTCGTCCCTATGGTGGTGACAGGAGCAAAAAGACCAAAATACCCTTTTAATAATTAGACTTAACGAGAAAAGTTAACGACCATCCAAAATAGGGACGACCAGCGTTACCAGTTTCAAAATTAGAGACGCCTAGTGTAATTAAAAGGAAATATGGACGAAACGTGATGTTTGGTATAAACCATAGGGACGAAACATGTAATTTTTTCTAAAAGTTAATATATTATCCACAAGAAGAAAGATGAGCGGGCTTGTTTTATGAATATCGTTTACTAAAATTTAAGTAAAGGTAAAACAATTATATATCAAATTATTTATTGAATGCATTAACATTACTAAATGTTTAATTGTATGAGTTCTCCACTTAACATTTCACATAATAAGATCAGGCATGTGAAACTCGTAACGGGATATAAGGAGTGCTTCAATCACTATCAAGCTGTAAAACATCAATGATATGAGTGTAAGCGGGTGTGCCAAGAACATGGTCATAGAAATCGGCACATATGTATATAACTGCAAAAGGAATGAGTGAAAGCTATTGATCTGAACCGATACAAATCAAGATAAAGAGGCTTTGAGAAATACCTTTTTTCTCTTTGAGATGGTGAAGTTCCATGCATACACTTTAGTCCTAAACATACGTAGTTGGGCTGCAAGTTTAAGAGCTAACGGACATGATGTTGTCTTTATCTCGGTTGGAGCATAAGGCATATATTTCTCCATATAGAATAAAAAAACTGCTACAGTAAAATTTTCACCACCTTACATTTAATGCTTCCTTACTTAAGGGGCGTTTGAGAATGTATGCTTATTTGAGACCGTCCTGCTTAAATTCATAGTCGGCTCGTTAGGATTTTATCACATTCCTTGAGGACTCTAAAAAGTACATGAAACCTGCAATTTGTGAATATCGTTTACAAAAAGTTAAGTGAATGTAAATCAATTATGAATATAATAAAACTATAACATAATGGCAATTGTTATAGCCAACGAATAAACGAAGTACCATGAGTTCTTTACAATAATTATGGTACGTGTTACTCACGTTCATGATCCATGTGCATTGCTAACTTCAATGAAGCTTCCTTGGTCACATTTTTCTGTGAGAAAAATACAGTGGTCAACCTTAGGAATCAACTTAAAGGCCCTTAGTTATAAAAACATAAAAAATCAAGAAAATGAATTGTTCACCCCCTAAATGATGGGCTTCTTTCCTTTATTTTTAATACCTTTTCTAACTTCATTTATTATAGCTTGTGCTTCTTCACGCTCACGCTCCTCAATTTCTTTACGAATGTGTTCATGCTTCCTTTCTTCAAATTCAGTTGCAAGTCGTTTTTCTTCTAATTCAATTTTCTTTTAAAGCTTCAACCTTTACGTCTCCTCTTCTTAGTCCTTCAAAGTAAACATCAACGTCTATTCCAATTTGCTGCTATTCCATGTAAGTTAATGTTTACATGTTAGTGTTACGTTGCCATGGTTGGAATATATACATGTGATCTATCTGTACTAAAGGTGATAATTACTATATACTTTGCTACAATTATTTAAAAAAGAATGTTTACACTTCAATGTACATCAAATACGAAACATTAATTACCAAATTCCATAAATAAATTATGTTTTCCTATTAATCACTGGACATAAGGTTCTAGCACATATCCGTTGCATTGCCATAAGAAACACAAAACCATATAAATCCACAAGGTAAGTGTTTTTTTTACCTGTAATCAATGAAAAGGCTCATACGGAATCATCAACGGTGTTTTCACTATGCAAATTTTGAACCAACTGACGATTTTAAAAGCATTATGTTTTAGCCTTTTCAATGGAAAACAATTACTGTGGCATATTGTCATTACACAGTCTTTGAACCCATAACCAAAAGTTATTTATTGTTTTTGGTTAATACCTTTTAATGTGGTGTAACAACATCCCATCACGAGTAAAGTGACTTTGTACAACATCGGGTCATGAGCTTCAAGCCAAGTCAGATCATACTATCATAGTCCTTTACCCTCGCTTTTCTATTTGGATTGCATGGACACTAAACCGGGTTTAAACCAGATTTAGTAGGGTTCAACAGGTTTGTAGAAGTCAGCTCCAGCATAAACTGCTTCTCCTCCAAACTCTTCTTCAATATACGCAAGAGCTGTATACATAATAAAAGATATTGATTTCAATCAAAGAACCATGATGGAGCCAATCAAATTAATTGGTTTTGAAATGATAAATGTGTTGGGATGGTGAGAATTATTTCACAAATTGAAAATTAATGTTGTTGATCATAAAAATGTTACAGACCTGGTTAATCAAGCAGAAAGCCAAGACCGTGTGTATCGGTACGATGAAGCTGTTCCTGGAAGGCCTTCAATTCATTATCAAAAAATTTAA
Source organism: Tanacetum coccineum (assembly GCA_026074375.1). Lineage (NCBI taxonomy): Eukaryota > Viridiplantae > Streptophyta > Magnoliopsida > Asterales > Asteraceae > Tanacetum > Tanacetum coccineum. The sequence goes on along the minus strand of BQNB010009525.1, from coordinate 32,037 downwards.
AATGCAACCAAACATTCGACTATGTCAAGTGAAGTTTTCCAACGCTTAGTCAAACATACATTGTAGTGAAAGAAGAAGGCAAGGAAACCCCAAGCATGAAATTGTGGTCACATAAGGCATGTATAATGCTGCAGCGATGGAACCAATATAATCCCATCAGAGGCAGGTGGACGCCAGCTAGTCTTTTCCGAGATACCTCTGAAAACCACGTGGACAGGCAGGTAGTCTTTCATGCAAGACAAGGTGGCCCAGCCTAGCATTCACAGTAGCTACAACTGACTTTTATATATCATTTTTATTCTAGCTCCTGAACACTAAACCCATAAAGACTAACCGAGAGAGCATGCATGTAGGCATTCTTCCATACAACTGGAAGTCTTAAGAATGCATTTTTTTTCCAAAATATGCCCAATGCTCTGTTAGTAATGTGATGAAACAATCTGGTTTATTTAAGCATTTGAAATAAAAGGTTCTATGGTGCACTTTTTACCTCTTATACTTTTATAATTGGTGAAAGTCATTAACTTACATATATTTCTCAAGTTGAGCTCTGGTGGTCATAGAATTTTCATGACTAACCTTATACGATTTTCTGTCTCAGGTTCAACCTTGTGTAGACATTTGGAGTGACAAATGCTCTTTCAAATATGGTGAAGGCGAACATTTATTTTGCTTGTATCTATCTGTTATTTTTTTTGTACGTGAGCAACATAATGACCGCACTGTGTGGAGGTACCCATGTGACTCGCCAGCCCAATCAGTCGATATTCTGCAAACCCAAAATTAAAACATAAGATAAGTAGTCGCACACTCGAAGCATTCACTCTTTTTCCTGATCTTTCACATATACACCAAAAGTAACATTTCAGGTTTAGTTATAATACTTTTTACTAAAATTATAATTAAGTATTATAAGGGATTAAAAACAAACATCTTAATGCATTTTAAATAATTTTACTTGTTGGATTATAAATAGAATAGAATATCTTTTTATTTATTTTTAATTTTAAGATAACGATCTTGGATTAAAAATTTGTCTTTATTGATATTTCAAAGATGATTCTTGATACCTGGAATGTTAGTAATGATCCTAATCAAAGTTTCGTTACATTAGTTGTATTTTGTGTTACGCATTTGATCACTTAAATTCAAAGTGTTTTATATCATTAAAAAAAATAGTTTGCAACAACTAAAAACTATTTGAATCATTTACCATTACGTTTGGGGATGAAAGATGCAAATTAGTGTAATTGTGGTAGTTTTAGTAAACCAAAGGATCATGATCGGTGACACGATAAATTTACATTCTCATGATTCATATGGCAGTGGAGCTTGATTTCCCGCAATGTCCTCTTAGCATTGATACTGTTATTAAATGTCATACCAATTTTCTTGATTGCAACATCTTCTTTTGTTTATGGAATTTTTAGCACAAATGCAGTGTAAGCAAGAGGCAAAATCAAGTTACAATAAGTACTAACACAAAAGAAAACTTCAGTTATAAAAAGATAAATGGATTACCGACTCATTGCTTCAATTCAGTTCGTAGTGTGATGGGCTGATGGCATTGTTCTACATGATAATATTCCACGGTATATGTAGAGAGGAATTAGGTCTAACTTTAAAGACTTGATTTGGTATTGATTTGGGATTGATATAAAATTCTAAAAAATTACAAATTTATCTATATAAGTTGTATATAAACGGAGATTTACTTCCATATTTATATATATCTTGTTACTGTTATGGTATTAATACGAAATTTACTAAGACTAATCCAAAACCAATATATATATATATATAACAGAATATACAATTTATTAAAAAAATAGAATATATAAATGTAAACATGCCCTTATATAGATTAATTTGAAAGATGTATTACAAAAACAATCTAGCTCAAGTGGTAACAATGATTGATGGTTCGAATCTAACAATAGACATGTTTTTACATAATTAATTTTTAAGAACCAAAAATATTGAACATTAAAACTGAAAATATTAAACATTATTCTCCAAAATTAATTAAAAATAAAAGATAACTTTAAAATTATGTAAAAAAATAAATAAATAATTAATGACATGGCAACCAAGATGACGTGGCATTAAATATTCAAATGCCTCATGTTATATATATAAAATATAATGTATATATATATATATATATAGGATAAAGATCAAATAAAAAGACAAATATTCGTGAGAAGGATAAAAAAATTTATTTTTTTAAAAAATTCTCAAAAAATTCTGAAAAAATTCCACAAGATCGTGTATGTTGGTGCATGAAAAAGTTGTAAAGGGAAATTTTAATTCTAAATTGTATAATTTAGCCGAAAAACAATTATGAAAAAAACGTTTGTTCATTAAATCGTTTTATTGTGCAACAAAATCTCGATTTTGTACCAACTTCATTTGACTATATGCATCCAAATTATATTATGGCACACAAACTATAACAAGTCGAAAAATTTGTGCATTAAAATTTTTTTGTGCATCAAAATTTCTTTTTTTGCGCAATAATAAAAACGATAAAAACACAAAATATAAAAACTTCTTTTACAAAAGTTTTATCACCAACATACCAGAATTTAGATGGAAATTATTAAGAATTTTTCGAGAACTTTTAAAAAAAAAAAAATTTTTTAATCCTTCACCACTAAATTTGTCATTTTTAATTTAACTGTTTCATCTATAATAAAAATATAATAAATATATATATATATGGAATAAATATGAAATATAAATAATAAATATTATATGCTCGTACTTTGGCTTATTTTTTAGCCAACTATTTGAAGTGTACTCGATATTTATCGAATTATATGTTCGTGTATACTAATTCGGTTTTGTAGTACGTCATCATAGGTTAATTCTCTAGTTCCCAAAACAAATGGGAGCATACACTAAGAGGGAGCACTTGCATATTCGATTTCTAATCTCCTCATCAACAACACTCTTTTTGCTTCGACAAAAAGGAGGAGAAATGGTTAAACTCATACTAAGAACTTGTTTAGTATTACTTTTAAATAAATAAGTTTATATTTTGTCATCATCAAAAGGGGGAGATTGTTAATACAAATAATGTCTAAAAATGTTATTTATATTTCACGGTTTCTCAAAGTTTTGATAATAACAAAATGTAAAAACTTCTTACGTAAAAGTTAACGTAAACAAGTTTTTAGTCGTAAAATTTCATTTCAACACAACATCACTTAAGGTATAAATAATAATTATTAAAATAGTTTATGTAATGATTAAAGAAATGTTTTTCATACACTTCATATTTTACACATTACATGTTAAAATGAACGACTCGTTTTTCAAAAGAATTATACAAATCAATTTATATAAATGAAAAATGCTTCTTTAAATTCAAATTTGAAATCAGTCTTCTAAAAGAATGATGTTGACAAGATTTGCAAGCAACCACAAAAGACAAAAAGAACCAGCTGTCCAGTACGGACGAATCCATTAAATAGGGGACAGTTCCCTTATGGATAAGGGAACCGTCGCACCGTCTTAGCGCGAACCAGGTTCCTTTTGCCTATAAATAAAAGCTCATTTCTCGCACATACTTCACCCTTTTTCAGCCCAACTTTTTGTATATTTCCAATAGCAGTTAAACTCTCTTCTTTGATCACTACACTACTTTAGTATCATTTAAAGTGGTCCTATCTCCATCTACATTGTGTGCAAGTCAAGAACACAAGCTATCAACAAGATATGAAGTGTTATACTTCAGTCCTAGTAGTCGTAACATTTGTTACATCGTTTGTGTAGATCTAGTTCGTATCTACCATACATATATCTTGGTCAAATCTGGTTAGTATTTTAGTCATGAAAAAACGAGTGTGAATGTTTGGTTCTATCTTGAGAAGAACTCGAAATTTTTCTTAGTGTCGAAAAATATTTTAAGCGATATTGTACGGTTTTCTCCGCCAGAAGGGAGCTTGTTGACATAGTGCTAGTGAACTCCTGAGTCAGATACTCAGGGAGTGGAGTAGGGCTAAGAGGAGCTTCATAGCCGAACCACTATAAATCTTTGTGTCTTGGTTTGATCCTTCCATCTCTTACTTATTTATTATTTTCTTATGCATTGTTTATTATCTTACACTTACATAATTATTGTGATTGATTTATCTATCATATTCTCGTATCTAAAGTTTTAAAACGATTTATTTTAATCGTGAAAACGGTAAAACTATTCAACCCTCTTTCTAGTTCTCCACATAGAGTGCATTTCAGGAGAATACTTGATATGCATTCCTTATAGGGTACTCATTTATCATATTTGTTGTATTTTATGCTTTATAATGTTTTTATTCCTGCTATTTAACATGTACTCCTTTTAGATCTTTTAAATTAAACTATTTTTAACCCGGGTGGTGAAAAAGGGTCGTGCAAGTAAAGAATGTGGCCCTTTCAGTGGTTCAAATAGTTTGGAGAGATATGGTTCATGACTAGATGGCTATAAATGGTAGGCTTCAAACTAATTATAGAGTTCAGAAATGAAAGTCTAATGAAATTATGAAGTGTTTGCTCTGCAAGTAATGTCGTGATTCATATAAGCATCCATTTTTTACCTGCAATTATTCTCAAAAAGCATAGTGTTATTTGGATCTCTTACTGTAAGAAAATGTCTTCTCAATGGCCTGATGTGATTGTAAAGATGTTAAATATGGTGGCTAAGAAATATCCCGAGGAATAGGAATGTGGACAACAAGACAACCTACTCAAAGTGATTGTAGATATAACAAGATTGAGAATGATGAGTTCTAGAGTCAAATTCCCAAGCCATAAAGTATGTTGAAGATAAATGAAAGCCAAGTATCCCAAGATATAAAGAGTTGCAAAGGTAATTTGCAGCATAAAATTCACATGGTGCTAGAATCTTAGTTATGGGCATTGTTTCATAGACGTATTAGTGTGCAAAGCATTTGGCATGTAGTTTGATACGCTGTAAATGGTAACTTTGTTAAAGGTGTTTTTTATATGTGTTTTGTCCTTTGACTCAATACCTTGGTCATGTCTTTGGATTGTGGTTTGGCTATGTACTTTTGTGATAATTTATTACTCTTTTTTATTTTAAAATAAGTGTTCAGTTTAATTTTTTGGAGTTTTTTTTTTGTTCAACTTTGACCTATAATATTTTCATTTGTGTTATGTAATACTTGATAAAAATTATACCAATAAAAATACCTTTAAAACACAATTCTTTCATGTATTTTGCATCAAATATCAAATAACACAAATAAAAGTGTTTAAAGTGAAAATTGAACAAAAAGTCGAACTGGACGATGTAGTATACAATTAACCGTTTCACAGAAAAGCCTTATTTTACAATTTAATTAACAACTCTAAAAATCAAAAGAGTCAAGATTTCCATTCATGGTATGTAATCGTAAACAAATTTTGTTAGGTTATGAAACAAATAATGCTTCAATATAATGGCAATAAATTTTCTGTTATCCGACTTATACTTTCAGGTTTTGTAAAAGAAATTACACTTTACCGTCCCAAATAAATATCAAATAAAGCAAATCAAATTACGAATTTTTTGTTTTAGTCAATTGGTTTCGAAACAATCTTCTGTTTGACGTTCTAATTCAGGAATCAGAGAGCTTAAAGGATCCTCTTAAATCTAATGTAAGGTTGGTATACAAATATATTAGTTTTGATACTAAAACCTTGTGTCAATTATCACTTTGCGAAGATAAAATTTTGTACAAGTCAACAATCATGATTTATTATGGAAACAATAATACAAACATGAAAAACGCAAATGTTAGATATAACCATCTTATAATAAATCTTCGTTCAAAAAAAATCTTATAATAAATCAGTTTCATATAGCCTATAAAAAATGGAGGTGATTTGCATACATCATCAATTTATTTGCACATTAAAAAATATTTCTGTAATGACATTTATACCCTTATTATCTGTGTCTTAATTTGTACACTCCACTGTGTTCTCAAGTTTTATTTTTGAAAGAAGAAAAAAGAATTGAGAAGAAAATAAATTGAATGGTGATCCTTTATCCCCTTTTTTATTCATTCTTATTATGGAGAGCTTGCATATTTCTTTTCAACGTGTGGTAGATGCGGGTTTGTTTACGGGGATCAAAATTAATTCCATGGTGAATTTGTCTCATTTGTTTTATGCGTATGATGCATCTTCACTTGGCCCCCCCCCCCCCCTCACCGGAGTCCCCCGTCCCCCCCCCCCCCCCCGCGCCCCCTCCCCCCCACATATCCGCCTTCCCGATCCTCACCGCCTCCCCCCCCCCCCCTCCGCACCGCCCTTTTGGATTGTTTTTCCGGGCTTCGGTATTCGTTTTTAACATCGTGTAAGAGTAAGATGATGGGTAGGTAACGTTGAAGATAGGATGCGTTTTAAAAAACGCGGACTTCTATACTTGGGTTGTTTGTCCTTACGCTCACGCCATTCACTTAATTTCGGGTACAAAAGTTGGGGGAATATGTCAAGGAAGCAAGCTTTTGGAAAGAAGTGGTGGACAAGGTGTTATCTCGTCTTTCTAGATGGAAGATGAAAATTCTTTCAATCGGACCGGCAGACTCACTCTTCTTTAGTCCGTGTAGGATATATGACAAATCTTCCATATGTCCATTCTTTAAGGTTCCCTCGTGTTATTCTTTAACTCTCTTGAATTATTCGTAGTCGGTTCTTTAATGGCCAGGATCCGTAATAAGTGTAACAAAGCTTCTTGGGTAAAAGTGGAAAAAAGGTACTAACTTCCGAAGGATAAATGGGGTTTAGGGGGTTTATCAAAATTAGCTTGTTGCCCTAATAGAGGGTCTCATGCTTCCAAGTGGGTTTAGGCGGTGGCGGTTCTATTCTCATAAATGTTCTTATGGACTAAAGGTGATTAAGTTATTTATGAGGAGGGCGAGAATTTGAACAAGGATATTTCTGGTTGGTCGTAGAGTTTGAGGAAAATGAATTAAGCCACACACGTTTTGAACAGCGCACATCTTGACCCATTTTACAGACTGGAAGTACTAAAAAGTGGGCCTTTGCACGAATTGCGCCTGGGTTTGGTTTGAACTTGGCTCAAAGAACGCCTGCCGCAAATGACAATGCAGGTAGTGTAGCTTCAGGCTCTACGCCAATCAACTTTAACTACACTGAAACATGTATATTTTATATAGTAGTTTTGGCGACCTGACAATGAATGTTACGTTCTTGGATTTTAATTCTAGATATAGCCACATTTTGAACCAAATGACCCGAATATGGTAATTTTTGTGTCTTTTGCATTGCATCTTTCATATTTGAGCCTTGATTTTTTTTACATGTATAAGTAAAACCGATGTATAGTTTGTAGTCTAAAATAATTCAATTGTTGTTCTTACATGTTATTGCAAAGTTCAACTTTAGTGGTTACGCGTTGCTTGAAGATTTATGGTTCCTTTGTGAATGCATGATAAGCAACTCCTTATATTAACAAAAAGTTACCTTAAACAAAAAAATAATACACAAAACTCGCCTTAGCGAAGCGCAAGTTTTCAAAACTTGTTACCAACATATTACGAGTGCCAAATCAGTTATTTATACTTCATTTGTACAAATGTAATCTCACTAAGAGGCACAACTGATTTTCATGGTCCCCAATGCCCCACCGACAAAGCACCCATTGATATTCATTCTTTGTTTAATTTAACTGTCGGACGGACCTAATTAACTTATTTAATACGCTTAAATTAAATACATTTCGACCATAAAATGAATACAAATTTAGCTTAGTTGAAAACAAACTGTCATTATCAAATTATATATTTTTATTTTGATTGATATCAATTATCAACCTAATGAGTTAAGATTAGACCTAAAATTATCTAAATATCTAGTGAATCATTTATAGTCACTTATTTATTCATTAAAAAAAACTAACTTTCCGTCTTTTTTTTAAATTTGCAAATGATAAATCGTCAAGCGACAAAAAATATAGCATAACAATGAGTACTTTTTATCTTTTAGTAGACGGACACTTCAATATACTTTCGACGATTTTTTCTTGATTTTTTAGTTACGTCTGAAAAAATCATATGTTTTTTTTTTGAACGGCAAATTTTTATAAAAACTAGCAAGGCGCTAGAAAGTTACAGAGAGTGAACCACTAAAGGGTTTTGGATCCAGTTGTTCCATGAGATGGTATGCGAATTACATCTTGAAGAGAACCATCTAAAAGAAAAATCTACGATCTTATCAAATAATAAGCTACGTTTCAGAATCTCATTACCAAAAACGGACTCGTTACGAAAGCACCATAAAGACCAAAGACTTGCGGAGCAAATGACTTCGAGGATCTTCTTATGCTTACCCGGCAAAGTGCTATCATCTATCCAAATGAAAAGATCAGACAAACTCGAAATAGTTGGGATGAAGATATCCACCCACTTGAAGACCCGAATCCATACTAAGGAAGCTAAAGAACAAGCCCATAGCGTATGGAAAGAAGTTTCAGTTCCAGCATCACATATCGGACAATTCAACGAATTAACCTCGATTCCACGACGGCTGAGGTTCCATCTAGATGGAAGGCGGTCGCGAGAGGCCCTCCAAACAAAAATATTAACCTTCTTCGGGATGATTTAGTTCCAGCGAGTAGAATGACCTTGATCAGGCAAAAATTCCCCATCCATCTGACATCTAGCGCTTCGAACAGTGAAGAAATTCCCACCTAAAGACCAAGTCCACGTGTCTTCTGAATCATTGAGAATGATAGAAGAGATCATATTCTGGAGAATGACTAGCTGCGAAGCATTGTAACCAGAAAAAGAGTTGCGAACCCAAGCAAGATTCCAACCGTTTTGCCAATTCTCACGAACCGAGCTATCTTTGTTAGTAGCTAAATGAAAGAGCCGAGGAAACAAAGATTTTAATGGAGAAGAATCAGCCCAAGAGTCATACCAAAAAGAAGTAGTTGCACCATTATTAACTTGACGCTTCATAGAAGAGAGACGGATATAATTCTTCTCATGCAAATGATTTATAGATCCAACAATACGAGACCAAACACCTTTACTCTTAATGTGGCTGAAAAAGGAAGTAGGATCTTTGTTGTGACCATAAATAGCAGTAATCAAACGAGCCCAAAGCGCATGAGGATTAGTAAGAAATCTCCAACGCCATTTCAGAATAAGAGCTTGATTCAAAGCGTATAAACTGCCAATTCCGAGACCCCCTTTATCTTTAGACGCAAGAACATCCTTCCATCGAATCCAGTGAACCTTATGAGAACTATCCGTACTGCCCCAAAAAAATTTTGCACGGATAGATTCCAACTTCTTGTCAACCAAAGACGGCATCGGGAAAAGGGAGAAAAAGTAAGTACCAAGCGCGCCCAGAACTGAGGAGATAAGAGTCGCTCTTCCTCCAAAGGAAATAAGAGAAGCTCTCCATCTAGATAATCGGCTGGAGAACTTTTCAACAATAGGATCCCAACTTTTAACGCGCGACATGTTGCAATCAACAGGAAGACCTAAGTAGTTGAACGACGAGGCCAAAGGACTGCATCCAGTAGTAGCAGCAAGAGCCGAAATCTCATTAGGAGAAACTCCAACCCCAAAAAGTTTGGATTTATGGTAATTGATCTTCAGCCCCGAAACTTTATGAAAGCAATCAAGAATAGCAACAAGACATTTAATGTTATTACTCGACCAATCACCAATGAAAAGGGCATCGTCAGCAAAAAAGAGATGAGAGAGGCTCAAATTATTGATGCAGAAACCAGAGTATATACTTGCAGCCATAGCGTCTTCCATAGCCACATGAAGACCTTCCATAGCTATGATAAAAAGAAAGGGAGAGAGGGGGTCCCCTTGACGAAGGCCACGGTGAATACTAAATTCACGCGAAGGGCTACCGTTAATCAGAATCGAAGTAGAAGCAGAGGAGAGACACCCCGAAATCCACTTAATCCATTTATCACTAAATCCCATGAACTGCAAAACCCGAATCAAAAAATCCCAAGAGATGGAATCAAAGGCTTTTTCAAAGTCAATTTTGAACACCATAAGCTTGGATTTTTTGCGTTTACACCACTGGATCACCTCGTTAACCATCAGCGGCCCATCAAGAATTTGACGGTTTTTTATAAAAGCCGACTGTTCATGACTTATGATCGTATCAATGACACAAGCTAGACGATTTGCCAAAACTTTGGCAATGATTTTGTATTGAGCCCCAATAAGACTAATGGGACGAAAATCGCTAGCGACCATGGGGTTAGGAACTTTCGGAATGAGGGTAATAAAAGAGTTATTGCAACCTCTTGGTAACGAACCAGTAGCGAAAAAATGATGAACAAATGTAACAACATCATCTTTAATAGTGTTCCAAAACTCCTTATAGAAGGGTAAAAAGTCATCTAAAAACCTCACTATTGGAGTTGCTCTTAGAGGATCCTCTTAAATCTAATGTAAGGTTGGTATACAAATATTTTAGTTTTGATACTAAAACCTTGTGTCAATGATCACTTTGCGAAGATAAAATTTTGTACAAGTCAACAATCATGATTTATTATGGAAACAATAATACAAACATGAAAAACGCAAATGTTAGATATAACCATGTTATAATAAATCTTCGTTAAAAAAAAAATCTTATAATAAATCAGTTTCATATTATAGCCTATAAAAAAATGGAGGTGATTTGCATACATCGTCAATTTATTTGCACATTAAAAAATATTTGTGTAATGACATTTATACCCTTATTATTTGTGTCTTAATTTGTACACTACACTGTGTTCTCAAGTTTTATTTTTGAAAGAAGAGAATAGAAGTGAGAAGAAAATAAATTGAATTTGTGTTCTAAAGTTTTTTTCGGAGAAAAAATGAAAGAAGATGAGAGTAAATTTGGATAAATTTCTCTTTAAAACTTTCTTCCCGAAAGTGGGATGATTTAGAGAGAAGTTATATTGAGAAGTTTTTAATAAATATAATCACTTAATTAACCTTATAGAAAATATAATTTTTATATATAATTAAAGGTATAATTGTAAAATCATCACATATCATTTTCTTTCTCTCTTAACTCAGGAACATGATATAAAAAATTAAATTACATTTATCTCCTTTTTTATCTGCCCATTTTGAACTCTTCTTTTCTTTTTTTTCATTTCAAAAACTCAGAAACACAGCGTAGTAAGAGTATAAATGACATGAGACAAACATTTTGAGTGTGCAAATCAATTAGTAAAATGTGCAAATCACCTTTCATAAAAAAGTATTCTCAAGATACAACTCACCTAAACACTTTTTGAAAATTTACTACGTTATTAAACTAACTACTAAAAGATCAATAGTGTATGGTTTAAATAATCTCAATCTTTCAGCAATCTATATATATTTTTTAAAGATGATATAATGTCTATTATACAAGGCTGTCAAACTCGCGAGTTTACACGTAAGATCGTACGATCTTACGTGTTCACCTGATAAAATCGTGTAGGATCGGTGTAGGATCGCATCATAGGTAGGATCGTAAGTAGGATCGTAAACTCGCACGTAAGATCGTAAGATCGCGTGTCGATACGAGTTTACCAAATTACCAAGTTACTAACTTACTGACTTACATACTTACTAGCCCATTACTTTTTTTAGGCCCAAAAAGAACAATACGAGTCCGCTGATCTGAGTAACAAGTATTGACGTTCATTTCCAGATTTTTCTAATCAATAAACCTAATTATCTACTTTCCCCAAATTGAAATTGCATGAAACAAATTAGGGTTCTTCTTCAAATGTTCTAGTTACCTGAAGCAAAAAAGTTTCTTACATGTAATTGTTGTTTTTTCTTTTACCATTTTATAGTTTTAACTATTAACCTTTAAGTTTTAATTTAGATAGCTTAATTGTAGTGATACTAGTGATGTACTTTGTTTTGAGACGTTTATTACGCATGTTATGTAATTTTATTCCGCTAAAACGTGTAAGTTTATTACGCATGTTATGTAATTATACTTTTACTTTGGTATTTTAAATTTGAACTTTGACATTTTCAAGAGGATATTATATAAATTTATCTTTGATGATGAGTAGAAATAAAAATAGTTTGACTCGTTTATCCGTTGCTTACAGAACATGATAAATTGGTAGGATCTTACGATCTCGATCCGATCTTACGATCTCGATCTTGCAAAGACAAAAACGATCTCAGATGGGATCGCGATCTTGACAGCCTTGCTATTATATATAATTAAAATTTTATGTAAAGAAAGGATTTCCCCTAGTATTTCTAATAAAATAAAGTCTGTAACTGCTTGTAAATGACAGTCCAAAATTCAAGATCTGCGAATGCTAATGCTTTTGTGCTACTTGTGGAAAATGTGTGTTTAATTCGAATCATGATGCTTGTGTTTCTAAATTCTTAAATGACGTGAATGCTAGAACTAAGAAGCCTAACGTAGTGCCTATTAGTACTAAAAAACCTAAAAGTCAAGCGAACAAATCTGTTGCAACACCCACTAAGAAAATAGTTGCATCAGAATCCACTATCACAAGTTCCAAGAGTTACTACAGGATGCTATATCAGAAAACAAGTAAGCATATGGAAATGGTGGATAGCACAACAATGTCCTTCATCATACAAATGGATTCCTAAAACACAGAAGAAATGGGTTCCTAAGACTCAAAAGAAATGGGTACCTAAAGTTAGGAATGAAAGTGTGCCTAAAAGAGTTAGTTTTGCCATAGATAATACATCTAGGATAACTAAAAGTCTGAAACTCCACAAACACTTTAGATCCAATTTGTCAGTGTGATCCATCGTCCACTCTACATCTCTTGCAATTGTATAAAACAAATCATCCTATTTCATTTTTGACTCTATGCACCGAGCATATGACGGCATTGTAACACTGCTGTGCATTTTGTTGACAAATTTCTTGGGTACCGTTCGCTTTTGGCAATGATCAATTTTTGCTTCCAATTCTTGGTTATGGAGATTTGATTCAAGGAAACATCACGATCAAAAGGGTTTACTACGTCGAAGGTCTCAATCACAATCTTTTCTCAGTTGGTCAATTCTGTGATGCGGATTTGGAGGTTGCATTTCGGAAATCTACGTGTTTTGTTAGAGATCTTCAGGGAACGACTTACTAACGGTAATCGTGGATCTGATCTCTATACAATTTCTCTTCAAGACACAACTTCATCAACTCCAATCTGTCTTATGGCTAAAGCATCTCCAACTCAAGCATGGTTATGGCATCGAAGGCTTTCTCATCTCAACTTCGACTACATAAACTTGCTTTCAAAGAAAGATATTGTGATTGGTTTACCGAAACTGAAGTATGTCAGGGATCATCTATGTTCCTCTTGTGAAGTGAGTAAAGCAAAACGAAGCTCATTCAAGTCAAAGACTGTTCCCAAGTTCAAAAAGGTCCTGTTGAATTTGCCTTCACATGGACTAGATGGTCCAATTCGGGTTGCTAGCATCAATGGAAGAAATATATCTGTGTAATTTGTCGATGACTACTCAAGATATACCTGGACACTCTTTCTACGTTCCAAGGATGAAACACCAGAAGTTTTAAAAGAATTTCTCACGATGATCCAACGAAATCTTCAAGCCCCAGTAATTTCTGTTCGCACTGACAGAGGCACTGAGTTCTTAAACAAGACACTTAATGCTTTCTTTAAAAAAGAAGGAATTGAGCATCAAACTTCTACACCTCGAACACCTGAACATAACGGCGTTGTCGAAAGACTATAACCGCACTCTCGTAGAGCTGCGTCGAACGATGCTTTCAGCTACTAAACTTCCTTTCTTCTTTTGGGCTGAAGCAATCGCAACCCGCATGCTATACTCAGAAACAGATCAATCATCATCCCAACTACATGATAAACGCTGCATATCACATCATTAATTAGCAGTAAACCCTCAATCCAACACCTTCATCATCTTTGGTTATACTTGTTTTATCCCTAACCAGAGATGGTGAAAAATTGGACAAGATAAAGAAAAAGGGGATTCATGCATTTTGGTGGGATACTCCACTCAGTCAAAGGGATATCGTGTATACAACAAGAGAACAAGGCTGATAGTTGAATCCATCCATCTCAGATTTGATGAATTCAAAGAGATGTCTGAGACGTCTGTTGCTAATGTCACTTCAGGCCTCGTTCCCCAACGACAAAAGGCGTCAGATTATGACAACCCTGACCCCGCACCAGAACTACAAAATGTTTTATATCCTTTAGCAGATACAACAGTTCCATCACAACAGGAGTTGGATCTTCTTTTTGGTCCCTTGTACGATAATTTTTTCATGCATTGTACTCTCGTTGTCAACAAGTCTTCTTCTCCCACTGATAATTCTGTTCCACAAGACACACACCCTTCAACGAACATTCAACCTACATCAGAACCATCAACTCCTACAAACACTCATGCTGAGGAAAACATTGATCATCAAGCAGAATTTACCAATCCTTTCTGTACACCGGTACAAGAAATTGCTGAGTCCTCCTCACGTCAATAATGGGTAATTCAAATGTGCATACTTCAATCAACCTCAAGAAATTCAGAATACCGATGGATCCAAAGATCACCTCATTAAGCGTCAATTCGTGGAAATCCCATCAAGCGCAGTGCAAACAAGACTACAACTCGCAACCGTACCTGAAAAGTGTAGTTCGCACTCACCGTGAGTATTGTGTAACCGAAAAACATTAAGGAGGCAATTGCTAATCAGCATTGATCGAAGCAAATCAGATGAACTTCATCAGATTTAGACATACTACAAGTCTTGGGAACTCGTTGACAAACCTTTTGATAAAGAACGTAATCAACTAAAGTGGTTATGGAAAAACAAAAAGAAGAAGAACCAACTGGTAATTCGCAACAAAGCACGACTTGGTAGCCAAGGATATGCTCAAGAGAGGGTATTGATTTCGACGAATCATTTGCTCCAGTTGCTCGCTTGGAGGCTGTCAGGATCTTTGTCGCATATGCTGCACACAAGTCTTTTCCAATTTACCAGATGGACGTGAAAACGGCATTTCTTAATGGTCCATTGAAGGAGGAGGTTTATGTTGCACAACCAGACGGATTCGTTGATCCTGATCATCCAGACAAGGTTACCGACTAACGGACAGTCTCTATATGGATTAAAAACAAGCTCCGAAGCCTGTACGATGAACTCTCAAAATTCCTGATTTCCTCAACGTTTTTACTAAAGGTACATTGACCCGACTCTATTCACTATAAAAAACGGGGAAGACATTTCTACTTGTGCAAATTTACGTTTATGCCATTATTTTTGTTCCCAAACTCTAAATTTTTTCAAACGTTTTGAAAAATTTAATGCACGGTAGATTTGAGATGTCCTTAATGGTGGGAAATATGAAATTCTGTTTTAGACTTCAGATCACCAATCCCCACACAAAGGGAAAGTATTTTTATCAATCAGCCAAATACCACTTTAGAGAATCTGAAAAAAATAGGTATTGAAAAAGACAAAGCATTGGTACACCAATGGCTACCAAACTAAATTAGATGCAGTACAAGAGTGGGAACCCGTAACCAAACTGACTATCGTAGCAAAATCGGTCACTCATGTATCTAGACATCTAGTAGACCATACATATGTGCATAGCTTATGTTATCTGTGCAAGATATCAAGCAAGAACCGACTGAAAAACACTCAAAAGGTTAAAAGGATCTTTCGATACTTAAAGGGAACCATTAACATGGGACTCTGGTATCCTAAGGGTTCTGGGCTTAGATCTAACAGCATTTTTCCAGATGCCGATCAAGTCTGGGTGGCCCTTTGATACTCCAAAAGCACTTCTGGAGGAATACAGTTCCTAGGTGATAATGTTCGTCAGACGTGGATGTTAAAAGTAGCAGACTGTACTAGCAATGTCATTAGCAGAGGCTGAATACGTGCGTTATCTGCCAGTTGTGCTCAAGTAATGTGATCGGACACACTTCAAAGATTATGGCTTCAACTACAACAAAATACCGTTGTATTACGACTCTCAGTCAGCCATAGCAATCTCATGCAACCCCGTGCAGCACTCCCGTACCAAGCACATCCATACTCGGTATCATTTCATCAAAAACAGTTGAAAACGGAATAAGTTGAAACTATACTTAGTCAGAACTGAAATCCAACTGTCTGACATGTTTACTAAAGCCCTTCCTGAAGAAAGGTTTCAATATCTGTTAGGTCGAATTGTATGAGATGTTTGACTCCAGCAGAAATGGAGGTTCTGACAAAAGAATCTGCTTGATACCTCATCAAACATCAACATGTACATATTTTTTGAAAAGAAAAAAATACAAAAAATATAAAATTTCACAAAAAGAAAATCCAAAATCAAAAAATCATGAAAATGTTTTTCCAAAATATTCTTCTCGACATGTCTCTTGGAATCGATAACATTTACGTACCTAGAAATGTTGATTAATATCGACACGGGCGTGTAAAGAATATCGAACAGGAGTTTTCAAAAGTTTTTCACACACAACATGTCATTCTAAGTTTATCTTAATGGCTTAATGTGCAAATATCAGTGACGTAACCCGACATCAATAAAGGAAAGTTTATCCATAAAGATAACTTATCCTAACAACGAGAAATTCAACTTTTCTCGGTCTTGAGCTGTTCTTACAGACATTCAAAGTTTTAAGCTCAAGAAAAAGGAGAGTGTACGCATAAGTACGCTTACCCTTAGAGTTGGAAGAGAACTCCTTCTAACATGAAGTTTTCAAAATGTTGAACAGAACTTTTTTCCAAGAATTTCTCACATGACGGATTCATGAATTCTTTCAAAATTCTGTGTTCAACACTCCATCTTTCAAGGGGGAGTTTTTCGAAAAACAACATTTAATGAGTTTGGATACATCATCTCACGACCATTCTTATGTATTCAAACCATTCCCAAAAAGTCTCTTAATAACTAACAAGATAATGATGACAATTCAATAGAATGATCGTTATAAGATGACCTAAAGTTTTCAAAACCTCAATTTTTATATCGATTTTACAACTTTGGAAACCAATGTTATTGTTCAAACATATGTAAAATTGATGGGAGCAATATGGACCAGTTCCAAATAATTCCATGCTAAGCTTCAACTTTTTCTCCACATTGCCTTTCAAGACAAATTTTAATCACACAGTATTTCAAAATCAAAGTGACTTAGAATTTAAAATAAGGGGAGAAATGTAATTAAAATGTGATCTAAAGACTCAAAGTGCTATTCGAAAAAGGTTTTATGGTTACGATCTCATACCCTACAACATCTTATTTCACGACGATTCTGAAGTCATAAGGTGGTAAGGTTGAGGAATTTGTCTATGATGCCACCATAGACCGAGGATCTAACCCAAGGACACTCCATAGTATAAAAATACAGGTCCTTAGTATGAATTGAGATGATTGGTGAATAGGGAAGAATGCCGACTAAGATTGAGCTAACACTGGAACAATCACAACAAGGTGTTAGTAATGACGTCTTGGTAAGCATTGAAGGGGTTGAAGAATTAAAAAGAAATGTATGGATAAAGGGTCTAAAGAAAGAAGCCCTCCACACAACTTTAGGCAGAAACCGGGTCAATACATATGCTGTCAGAATCACAATGTTGATTGCTGACATTGAAGACGACATCATGGACCCAGTGATGCAATGCACAACCCTCCCCAGCCATTCAAGTTTCTCTCAAAAGAAACTTGTCTCATTTGTCACGGAGATATACACGACTTCTATTGACTTTCTCACTCCGAGTTAGTTAATATTGAATAGGTGGCAGTCTGCTCCAGCCTTCGAGTACTAAAACCAAAACGCACTAATCGAGTCTAGAGCCAAGAGATCAACAAATAAATCTCATTAGGACACATTACATGACAAACACTTGTTAACATCATAAATTCCACAAGCTGTTAAAAGAGTCCCTACGCATTATCCATGTGGATTTTGCCAGAACATTCAAAGTGATACTCTTTAGTATTCATAATGACGAATGGAAATCCCTGCTTGAGCAGCATCAAACAAGAACTTGGTAGTGACTTGCAATTCATCAGAATCAAACTAGGTGTCAACAGAAAGAACGATGGTGCGATCAATGCAGAATCAAACTTGTTCCAGGAAATGAATTACGGCTATAATCATAAAGATAGTAACTATCTGATTCACCATCTACCGTGTTGTCTGCTTTTTGAACGATCCGGTAATGAGAAACTAGCAAGCATTGTAGTATCTAATACTATGTGTTAGAAGACCTACGCATTTGACTGGAAACCCTGTCCAAGGAGATTCTTTGAGTCTACCTAATCACAGGTTACAAATATTTATACTGTTAAACGGTCCTATGGAACCGAGGTTAATCTAACCTAATCCCTGACGAATGACAAAGCCATATTCGTTCACCCTCTTTATTGCTAACTGTTTTATTCAGGATACAAAAAGATGGAGAAGGTGATGCCTCATACCAGCTGAAGTCGGATTCATATACAATGCTCTTGCTCAATCTACAAGAGAACATTCTAAATAGCATCACGATTCAAGTAATCATGAAAGCTCAAGAAATAAAGACAAAGACTTTTCCGCACAAACTCTGATATACAAGATCTCCTTCAAAGATATCAAGTCTATCAAGGGAGATTGTTTTTAGCAAGCTTTCCAGATGATTCAAAGTATGAGCATGTTGGTCAAGAACACAAGATCGCAAGATGGAAAAGATGATAAAGACAAGCAAGGAAAAGATTTAAAGATCTCGCCAAAAAGACGAAGGTTCGAAGACAATGAAAAAAGGCTCAGATCAAATTATCACAAAGCATGAAGGACAAGCCTACAACCAAAAAGACAGAGAAAAAGTCACAAGAGCTTAACGGCAAAAGCAATCTCATTATCCTCAGAAGGAGTGACACAATGAAACTCACTTCGGGGGAGATTTGTTAGCCACAAATTAATGAGTCTAACAATGGAAGTTCGTTCAAAACTATTTAGGTCTCAGTCATTAAAAATTATACGTTGTAAAAGGCTACCGAGTTTTTTTATTAAAACGGACTCTTAAAATAATCTAACCGGATCACGTTATCGGGCTAATAGCCCAAGTAATCCCGATCCCTCCCTAGAAAAATACCCAAGGCATGAAAGCCTCTTGGTAATAACTATAAATACCACTCGCCAAGGATGAGAGGGGATGTCTTGTTAATTCTCATTTGTAATTTTGCAAGTAATCATCCATCTTTTTCTTCTCTCTACCTTCTCTCTCTACATTCTTCCTAATCTTCTTGTTAATCTTATTTTTCTTGTTTCAATAATGAAGTGTAAGTGATTTTGGGTTCCGACATATAATCACTTAATTAACCTTATAGAAAATATAATTTTTATATATAATTAAAGATATAATTGTAAAATCATCACATATATTTTTTTTCTCTCGTAACTCAGGAACATGATATAAAAAATTAAATTTCATTTATCTCCTCTTTTTTTCTGCCCATTTTGAACTCTTCTTTTTTCTTTTTTCATTTCAAAAACTCGGAAACAAAGCGTAGCAAGAGTATAAATGACATGAGACAAACATTTTGAGTGTGCAAATCAATTAGTAAAATGTGCAAATCACTTTTCATAAAAAAGTATTCTCAAGATACAACTCACCTAAACACTTTTTGAAAATTTACTATGTTATTAAACACACTACTAAAAGATCAATAGTGTATGGTTTAAATAATCTCAATCTTTCAGCAATCTATATATATTTTTTAAAGATGATATAATGTCTATTATATATAATTAAAATTTTATGTAAAAAACACATGTGTGCATGAGTATATATAATAATCCTTAATAAGCCGGTCAAAACTAATTACAATCCAAAATTAAGAACCATATTTAAAAGAAAAAATAAAAATTAAATTATTTGTTTTCTAATAAATAAAATTACATTATTAAAAAAACTTGTACACACACCAGTATTATAACTAATATAAATAACAAGTAATCAATCATTACCTAAATTTGGTAAATACAATTTATTGGAGAGGTGATATCTACATAAAGTGATGTGCACACCACAAAATTACATGTGTAATGCATATGGTACAAAACCACATATGTATTTTTATGATGTGCACTTCATTTTGTGTGGTGTGTATATCAACTTATACTAACTTATTCATCTAATAGTTGGATGCCGCAACTCCCACTTGTTCTCGGAGATCCATTCATGGTTTAGAAAAAGGACACGAACAAGTTTTAATAAAATTAATAAATGTTGCTGTATGTATATCTATTTCCATCTACAGGCCTTAGGATATTTTGAAATGGCAAGTCAGAAAATAACGTATCACGTTCCTTTATTGAGTAACATGAAGGTTTACAAATTACAAGAAACAGAAATTCAAGAACAGTACAAGCAGGAACTTTAAAAACATTGGAAATACAATACGTTGATAATCAAATCAAACCATAATTCAAATCATTGTCATTTCTCGACGTAGTATCAGAGGGTGGTCATCCTTAAATCTCCTCCATCCATACTGATCCAACAAGTCTAGCGATTAATAGCGAACCGTGCTTGATCGGTATTAGATGGATGTCGTGCCCACCTGCGCTAGAGACTCCTGGTGCTTTAGCATGAACTTGATCCTGTCCTCCTGTCTCGGAAAAGTTTTTGTGAACTAATCAGCTACACCTCGCTGTTGAACTCCGAATTCTAGTATCCAATGGACGGTCCATTAGTCATGAGAGTTCTCGAACCGCCAGGATGCACACTCGAAATCGAAGGACTTTCAGTATGTTCATCAACGGGCTCCAAACCCCGTTGACCATCTCCTGTGAAGCTCGTCGTTCCTCCGGGTGTAAAGCTAGGAGGTTGGCGTGTTGCTACATATTCGGTGTCTTCGATGTCGCTTGGAGAACGCTTGAAGTAACCGGAATGCGTAGGTCCTGAACTCATTTTGAGCAGGAAGAAAAGTATGTTAGCAGGAGGGGAATTTGCGGTGTAGTTTATCTATATAAACTATATTTCTAGATCTCGAATATATCAGCTTGAGAAGAAATTCCGAAGTCAACGTCAATACATAATTGGTCGATGACTTGTTCTTTTTTCATTTATTGTACCACAAATATACAAAATTGCAAATAATACCCTTTGGTGTATGGTTTTTCGCTGGGTTTTAAAAGACACGTCATGACGCCGCTAAAGCCTCACAAAGGCACGACACGTGACCTTCACGCTATGCAATCGATCAAGGCGTATGCTTAAGGCGTGACGTGAGATGAGAAGTGAAAAACGTGATAAGGCGTGATGCGTTGAGGCTTTTTTGAATTCAGTTTCGATAAAAAAATCGTTTTTTTAGAAATGAAAAAGATTGATAGTTTCTTAACTTTATTTTTTATGTATGACACTTTTTGTAAAATCAATATATTTGAAATATGGTATAAATATATAAATTTATAAATATTTTCATATTTTGTGCCGCTTTAAGTCACGCCTTAAAAAACGTCATGGCTTCTAAAGTGTGAGGCTTGGTCATGCCGCCACGCCTCACGTTATTTATAACCTTAATTTATCGTATGAGATTGATTTGCACACTCGTTTACTCACCCCGTCTAATAATTGTTGTCTAATATAGATTTTTAAATTTTTTATTTTTAACTTTAATTTTAAATATTGTGGCTTGTGTTATATAATTGACGACGTAGGTATCCAGAAGGATACCCGAAGGGGTTCCGAAAGTCTGACCCGAAGGGTAAGCCGAAAGGGACCCGAAAGAACCCCGGTAGTTACTACTTAGCCCGAGTTTTGCGGGATCATGCTCCCAAAAGTACTTCTGATACCTGACATCTGCCCTAGTAGTAGGTCGGGTCGCCATGCTCTATAGTGCCAGAACAGTGTTAGAATAGTACCTCAGTAGTGTAGCTCTGCGGGTATAAATACCCCTCATTTACTCCCATAACAGGTAGCATTTACTGCATTCTCACCTACATTCACTCACTTATATCTTTTGGTATATTATCCCTTACTTATCCTCATGTCAGAGCTTGGTCTTGGGTCTCACCCAGGACGAGGATAACGCGTTTGTTTCATACCTTACATGAACCGAAGGACTTTGACATCACAAATCCGAAGGTTACGAAGATTTACTTCCACAATAATGCTAGATGAAAATTATACAAATGAAAATAAATTTAACACTCAATTCATTCATATATTTTGTATAAGGATTTATATAACATAAAACATAATAATTAATTAAGGTCAAAATTGTTAAGTAAAGACCTCCGAATTTATTTAAAAAGGGCTAGCGGAGCAGCTTGTTGCCTATTTGCCTTTCACAACTATGTAAATCCTATTTTTAATAATAAAAACTTTAAAAAAATATGCACGTAGAAAAAGTTTGATAAATCACCTCAAACTTTCTTTTAGTATGTTCTAAGTAGCATAGAAACCTGACCCGTGCAACTTTTTTCTATGTCGACTGAACTTTATGCAAAGACCTAACCCCAATCAATATTAGTCAATACATATTTTTAGTATGATTATATTTACCTTAGTCATCATTAGCTGTATCCTTAGTTGTAAGATTGATCTTGGGCTCAAGCCTTATCTTTGTAAACTATAAATGTCGTATGTTTTGTGGGAATGATCAAGGAAACAATTAACCTTCATTATGGTATCAGGGCCAATCTTTTTTCTCCTGTTTTCTCTCCACTAAACACGTCTCCCTCATCCCCCACCCCCAATATGTCGTCATCCAAAAAACCTTAAACCCTAATCCACACAATCAGCTCCCATGGCCGTTGAAGACAACCCACCACCACCACACCCTTCAACCAACAAAATCATCCCCTTTAGCATACCTAACAAGGTCCTCATTAAGTTGGACCCTGATAAACACAACTACAACTCGTGAAGTTATTTCTCTCTTATTTATCTTGGTAGTCTCGGCCTTAAATCACATGTGGAAGAAGAAACCACGTCTACTAATCCGGAATGGTGTCAACTTGATGATCTCATCAAGATGTGGATCCTTGGATCCCTATGTGACTCTCTTTAAGAACAAGTCATTACCATACCGGGTAATCCAAAAGCATTATGGGATCATTTCAAAGATATCTTTCATGATAACAAGGATGCTAGAGCCATTAACCTTGATAATGAACTCTGCTCCATCAAGATTGGAAAGATGACGGCTAATGAATATTGTACGAAAATCAAGTCTATGGAAAATAGACTCAAAAACCTTGATTGTCAAGCGAGCGAGAAAAACTTGGTGATTTATGCGGTTAATGGACTTGATTCTCGCTTTGCCATACTTGTTGAAATCATCTGACACCGTAAACCTCTCTCCACTTTTGAAACGGTCCGTAACATGCCACTCTTGAAAGAATCATCGTTCAATGATGAATCCAGGGCCTCCACTAATTTTGAAAGTAGCTCGTCGTCTTTGACCGTTCTCATGGCTTCTAGTAATTTGAGCAATAAAGGTAACCCAAACAAGTCCTCCATTCTTCCTCAAATATATAATCACTTTAATAAGGGGTCGTGTAAGTTCGATGATCGGTGCAAGTTTATTCATGATCATAGGAATCGGTCGGGGTTAAATGGCAAAAACACTAGCACTGGTAACAACTTTCATACGTCTGGTTCAAAGTCATATAATCAGACCCACGCTTCTTGAGCTCCACTTGGATTTTATAACACACAATGACCCAACAGTTAACACCACAAGTGCCTACCCAGCCCATTAGCCACAACAACCACCAGGCCCAATATGGTTTACTTCATCAAACGTAGGCCCCTGGCCAGGCCCAGCTACCTCTCGTGGCTTAACAGTTCACGCCACCACAGGGACAGTATACTTTGGCATGTACTCAGCAACATTAAGGTTTACTTGGTCCCGCTCTGATGTGAGGGTTGCGAAGACTTCATAGGAAGTTTTACAATCCCCTAGGCAGTGTACATAGTAGTTGCAGTGTAGTATTGGCAAGACTCGAGGGTTGTTATCGTTCTCTAGGGGAACAGGTTATGAAGGCTCGAACACGGTCTAACAGAATTCTAAAGGGTTAAGAGAAGATTCTTTTTGTGTTTTTTTATAATTATAAGAAATCAGGTAAATATCATGGGTTTAGAGGATGGTTTGATTAACTAATTAAACTAAACATAATCTATACTACTGGTGATAACTTTATGATAAAAAGATGTATTTACCTAATCATGCACCACTCCACAGATTTCTTCTCCTAGATATGTTGCCTTGTCATACTTGTGATGATCTGTGTACGTATTTCCTAGGTCATGAACGGATTACATGAACCCGCCGTCTATTTAATATTCCATTAGGGCAATACACAAGTAAAGTAGTATGAAGACTATTACAACACCTCTAAGAGTATATTAAATCCATGTGAAATATCTTAAGAGAGATCAACCATATTAGGGGTAAGGTAGTATGAAGACTGTTACCGATGGTATCCTTTCTACACTACTCGTGTTTCCCTAGACGTCTATGCCAATTTAATATCTTATGGCTAGTTTTCTAAAGCCTAACACGCACATCCATC
This sequence comes from Tanacetum coccineum, assembly GCA_026074375.1. Taxonomy (NCBI): domain Eukaryota; kingdom Viridiplantae; phylum Streptophyta; class Magnoliopsida; order Asterales; family Asteraceae; genus Tanacetum; species Tanacetum coccineum. Next base: position 7,483 of record BQNB010009525.1, on the reverse strand, counting down.
AACAAGAAGCAACATCAAAAGGATCTACAACCTAAGTTTCATGCAGTCATAAGTAAATATAAAGGAGGGTTTAGCCTAGCATGTTAAAGATAAAGCAAGAATATAAATCAATCAAACAACACATAGACATATTGAATGATTAATGATAAACAATCTTACTTGATTAAAACATGGATTAAAGGTAGTTACAATAGGGTTTTGAGTCCCTAAAAACAACCTTAAAAACTGCTCGAATGACTAGGTTTCGTCTCCTTAAAATTATACAAAGTTACACACTTAAAAAACCTAATTTTGATTTAATATATATAGGAAAAATCGCTCGACTTACGTCGCTTTGATGTCCTGACACCATGCATCGTAGATGATTCTAGATCCACTTTAAGTCGGCCACGTCCTGACGCTGTCGCTAGATTTTTGTCCGTCGTCACCCAAATGATTGCCGGACGGCGTCGCTTTATGCAATGCGCACCACGTCTCCACGCGATGTATGCATAAAATCTTCAGAGATTTGGTTTAGGTCTCGTAATCTTGTCGTTTCTTCTCCAAATGTGCCCAGAGTCACGTGTATTTCCTTCTAATGTCATCCAAGTGTTAAAAACCTGAAAACAAACGATTAAGCACATAATCTGGGCATATTTGCATGATTTAGGGGGTTAAATGACACCGAAATAGTGTATAAAATGACACCTCATCAAATACCTCTACATTTGGGATTTGCTTGTCCTCAAGCAAATGGGCTTTTCTACCTAGACAATAGCAATATTAGAGTCATTTAATCTACTCTTTAAAAATATTTTACAACACAACCTTCTAGACCTCGTAATTAAAAGCACGGAAAGTATATCTCAGCACCTCACATAAGTGTTTGGGATTCTCTCTTTCACTCGGGTGTATAATAAATTATAACATAATAGGGAAGTCATAGCATATAAATTACCATAGGCTTGGTAAATGATCAAACCTCCACCGCTTTGCGCAAGTATTGTTCATTAATGTTAAAAAGGTCTTTTAAAGGGTTGTGGGGTGTAAGTGTAAGATAACATAAATGGAAACGGAAACAAATGGGATACATTTGGGGAGTGACTTTTGGGTGAATTTGGGGTGAAAGGGTTAGCTAATTATTTATACGAATACACGCTGATTTGGTTGCTAAGCCAAAGACTCGACAAAATATACAAACTCTACAAAACTCTACACCAATCTCTATTTTTTCTTTTCTTGACTTTATGATAAACATAAACATAAGCAAATGGCAGCACGTACAATTTTGTACACTCTTTTTTTATATACATTTTTTTCATACACTTTTGCTCTGCCATTGCTTAAATATATAATACATCATGGAGGTTTATAGACGCACCTCTACACTTGAACTTTTACATACTCGATTATTTACAATCTATCTAATGACCCGAATTGAGTTGGATCAAAATAACATGGAGCTTATTGAGCTCTATTGGGGGTAATAAATTACTTCTTCCCCAATTCTTCATAAGATGAATACTACCATGAATCCCAATCATCCCAAAACTGTATTTATAAGGATAAGGACTTAGCAACCGTGTACTTAATAATTTAATTTGGGTTAAAACAATAATGTATAAAAAGCGAGTACATACAAGGTAGGCTAAGGCGATTTGGGTATAACAATTGGTTCAAGGGTGACAATGCTCTTCATTAATAGTCCGGCTTAACCAAAAAATTACAAGAACCACAAAAAAGGATAGGCTCAGAGGGTTATACTGGGGGTATCGTGCACTAAAAATGAGTGCATGGCAAGGATGTGGGATAGTTATATGATCGGTGTGACCATCATAACAATTACAGGTTTAAAACATAGGTTAATCCTAGTGCCTCTTATCTAGCAAATCCTAACACTTACAATGCGATCTTAGGATGCATCACAAAAACAAGTTCTAGAATTTAATATACTACCGGTACACTCATATAATTTAATACCGATACCACTGCTCCAGAAAAGGCGACAAAGACCATACGTATACATCTGTAACGATGGAATAGACACATATGACTGCATTCGAACCTTAACTCGAGAAAGCTAAAGGTATAAACTATCTTGGGTATCAATAATGGATACCCGAATTCCTAAAGCTCTAAAGGCGAACCTCACATTTTTGGGGTGGATTTTTGAGGGTTCTTGTGCTAGTCATACACATTCCTATCCATGAGACGCTATTAATACTTGGTTTTCGTCAGTGTGTGTCATAAAAAAATTTAAATTTTGGTCAAAATTACCTTTTTATGCTATGTTTCGATATATTACCCATCATTTTAAGGAACAAGCAAATGGAAATTGAAGGAATAGTTTCTAAGGCTTATTTTCCCTTTACACTTAAGTTGAACATTTTTCCCAATGTTCTTTAGAAGTACCCGTAAAAATGAATAAAGGGAAAAGAAAACAAGTAAAAGAAACTAGTACTTCCTTGGTTTGCTCAATAATTGAGAAGAAACATGAGATAACTGGTTAAATCGTCCTCCAAGAATCATCCAATGAAACTTCCTAGGAACTTCCAAGATTCTTCTCATCAAATATAACCTGTAATCAAAGACAAAGACAACTACACCAAGCATAAAATCGGTAGGATAGATATATATACAACGAGAATTTAGGGTTTTGACTCTATGAAAGCAGTAAAGATAGGATGAGAGTAATGATGTAATCATAGGTTTACGCAGGTTTATAAAAGAATTACAAATTTTAAATGTTGTGCAAACTATTTTTTGAAAATACTTGAAAATTTTCAAATTTTCCTGTAGCTGGGCTCATGACGCTGTCAGGATTAATCATGACGTCGTCTCTAGGCTCTGAGCAAAATTTTTATTTCACTTTCTTTGAAAAACTTCCTGCACTTGATTATATAAGTTATTTCGTGTATGAAATTGCTGCATGAAATCTGGGATTAGTCAATACAATCATGTGACTCAAAATTGACGCGAGTTAATCTAAACAATTCATTTTAAATGTTTGAATTGGTTCTTAAAAACCGGATATATTCCCTTACACTTATTTTGTTCAAAATACATTTGATTGTAAATAAGACGAAGTTATAAATAAAACAAAGCATGATTACAAAGTGATGAATTTAAACATAAAAGAATAAATGAAAAGAATTAAAACACACGACACTCCTAATATGCAGGAAAAATAAACATTGGATGCCTCCCAAAAAGCGCTTTTCTTTATTTACGAGTCTTGTAGCTAGACTCGAAGTCACACGTTATTACGTGACTTCTCCTTCATCATCCAGTGTTATATCGTCTTGTTTATCAGTTTCCAACACATCCTTTTGGTATGGTTTCACCTATTGTTTATTTATAATGAATTCATTCTCATCCTCATCGTAAAGCTTAATTGCACCATTTTTCAGGTCCTTGCTTACCGAGAACGGCCCGTACCATCTTGACTTTAGCTTCCTAGGGAATAGCCATAAACGTAAATTGAAAAGAAGTATCTTATCGCCTTTTTCATAGTTAATCGGTGTTTTTATCCGTTTATCGTGCCATCTTTTTGTTCTTTCCTTATAGGAGATAGAGGATTCATAAGCATTGAGCCTCATTGCATCCAGCTCATTAATTTGTAAGAACCGGTTTGCTCCAGCTTTCGTAAGGTCCATGTTGCAGTTCTTAATTTCCAGTAGGTTTTGTGCTCGAGTTCGACCGGAAGATGGCATGCCTTGACATAGATTATTCTGAATGGGGTTGTTCCCAAATGGGTTTTAAAGGCCGTTCGGAATGCCCATAACGCATCATCTAATTTGTGGGACTACTCTTTCCTGTTGCTTCTGATGGCTTTCTCAAGAATGCGCTCTATTGCTCGGTTCGTATTTTCTACCTGCCCGTTTGTTTGAGGATGGTATGCGGTGGAGAATCGATGGATTACTCCATACCTGTAGGATATTGGATATCATAACACAATGAGAGGATTTGGGTTGAGCCAATTTCTAGAGAGAGAAATACTCGAGAGAAACTTTCTAGTGAGAGAAAATGGAATGTTTGTATTGAGAAATGACTAACCACCTTTTTCATGGCATGGAAGAGGCTTATATAGTGATTACAAAACCGGACCTTTGGCCATGGTATGGGCTTACACGTGTGGGTTTAATACCCGACCCAATACCGTTTGTCATACGATTAACTATTAACTACGAGCTACATTAAACTATAAAATACACGGGGTGACCGAGTCTTTTCTTATATCTAACAATCTCCCTCTAAGGGAGGTCACCCTAGAAAATACTAATCTTAAGCTCATCAATCTTATGATTGTTCTTGTGTTTCATAGCTTTGATTCTTCATTAAATATCTTTTACTTTGATGAAGTGGTCTTTAATCTTTAATCTTGAGCTTGTTCCTTAACTCGACTTGTGTGTGATCTTGATCTTCTTTGAGATCATCAGCCAAAAGTAATCTCTAATCATCATCTTGTGGTCTTTCGCCATCTTCTGCTTGTGACATCTGGACCAACATGCTCATACCTTTCTTGATCTTGAAAGCTTGAATATTCTTTGTTCTTGAAGTTCTTTTAACTTTAATACTTGGTCACTTCAAGAAGGACGTGTGATATCAGAGTTGCGGAAGCTTTGAAACATATACTTGAGCTTTCATGATGTCTTTGGATGTGTCGGTCGAGTATGAGCATGTGGTTATGAATCTGACTTGTCTCCGGCCACCAGCTGCTACCGTCAGGAATACCTGCAGGTTTACGTTAGTAATAAACAAAAGAGTCTTTGTTCACTTTCGCCGAATATGGTTGTAATAACCATGGTTCCCCGTTTATCAGTATAAATACTGCCTGTGATCAGGTAGAATTTCGAAGAATCTCCTTGACAGGGTTTCGCAGCTATACTAGCCGTTCTTAATTCAAAGCGTCTTTAATAGCAGACAAACTCACCATGAGTGAATCGTTAGAAAATGTATTGCCGGATTATAAGAGAAATTGATTTGAAAATTAATCAACGTGTCACTTGAGAAAGCATTTTTTTAACACATCAAGAGTTTTAAGTTTTTATCAAAATTTCATCAACCGTCAATTCATAAGCTGGACCGAGTCGATATCTAGTGTCACAAGTTTAATCCATTAAGGATCTCACAAGTCACCTACCAAGAGCTTGTTTGATGTTGGCTCAAGTAGGATTTCCATCTACATTGTGAATACTTAAGTATCTCTTCAGATGTTCTAGAAATTACCATAGGATTATTGCATAGGACTCTTATGATAATCCTTGGTTTCACAGTGTGTGAACGACAAGTAAATTGGAATAGTGTTCCAATGAGATTAATTGATTATCTATTGGCTCTAGACTTAATTGTGCGTTTTGGGTTTAGTGGTCGGAGGCTGGAGTTGACTGCCACCTTTTCAATACCGACTAACTCGGAGTGAGAAGTCAATATCGATAACGTTAGTCTAAGTGAGAATTGAAACTGTATAAATCTTTTGAGAGATTCTGAGTGCTAGGAGAGTTGTGCAGTGCATCATAGGTCTATGATGGCTTTCTTAAATGTCAGCATCATCATTTGTGATTCCGACTGACATATCGTATCTGACACGGCTTTCTGCCTAAGTGTATGGAGGGCTTTTTTTCTTTTAACCCTTATCCTTACAAATTTTTTTCTTCTTCAATCCCCTTCAGTCTTACTGAAACTTCATGACTGTAATTGTTGGGTTTGTTCCAGTTCTAGTACATCTCTGTCGGCAACTATTCCTTATCTCACTTTTACTCCTTTTTTATATCATATTTTTTATAGACAATGTTTTTATATTTTTGGTTTTTCTTTTGTTTTTATATGATAATTATACTAATAAAAGAAAATGAAAAATATTTTTGTACTTTTTATATTTTTATAGAAGAAAATATTCACAAATTCAAACACAAATTGTCAAACGTAACGATAATCGTTTTCAGCCTCCCCGGCAACGGCGCCAAAATTTGACTCGCTCGTTCTCACCCCTTATTATGTACCAATAAATACGAATACACAAAAAGGATCAGAATCCGCGAGACCAATGAATCCGGAAGCAGTATAGAGTGTTCCCGGGTCGTTATGTCCCAACGAGGCTTGAATGGAAAATCGAATGACGGATTGATGATTGATGTTTGAATATGACAAGGATGTGAATATGATTGGGCACTAACACTGATAAGCAAATGCACATAAAAATAAGCAAAGAGAATAAGCTGGAACAAGAATAAAAGCTAGAAATGGTAAAAACACTTAAAACTTTTACTCTAATACAGAAATAAGCTCAAATAAACTTAAGACAAATCAAATAAGCTAAGCTAACTCTAAATAAGCAAATTCAAAAAGCAATTAAGCTAAATTAAGCAAGAAAAACTCAGCAGTACTAACAACAGTACTAACAGTATTAACTACCAGTACTAACTTGGAGTTAGTACTGCTAGTTTAGAGTTAGTACTGCTAGCTTTAACAGAACACAATGAAACAAGAAATAAGCGAATAAGCTAAAACAGATATTTAACTAACCCTAATAAGCACTCAGTAATAGGAATAAGCAACTAGAATAAACTAGAATGACAAATAAGCTAAAAAGCTACAAACTGATACACTATTGAAAACACTTTGAAAAGGAAAATAAGCTTAAATAAGCTTACTCCTAAAGACAGTAAAGGAAAATGGTTTAATCTACTCTAAAAAGCTAAGGAAATCTTAAATAAGCAGAAATAATAAGCTGATAAGCTAAAATGAACCACCAGTACTAACAGTTTTAACTATCAGTACTAACTTGGAGTTAGTACTGCTAGCTTTAGTTAGTACTGCTAGTGAAAAATCCCAAAAGAGAACTAGCAGTACTAACTCTGGGTTAGTACTGCTAGTTGAAAATATCCCTTAAGGTTTTCAAAAATCATTTTTCTTTTTATATTAAGCTGATTTGGTCCTAAGTTGTTAAAAACAGATTATCAAAGAACACAATAAGACATTTATAATCAAGAATAAGCACTTAAATAAGCTGAATTAGTCAAACAGTTTTAACAAATGAACTAACAGTATTAACTAAGAAAGTTGCACAAATCACTTTTAAACTAACAACTAAGCAAGACAAGCACTAAACATTCTGATAAAGCACAAATAAGCAAATATAGGTAACAACTAAGCACTAATAAGCAGTTCTACAGTCAAATAAGAAAAACAAGAAAAGAGAGACTTACAACACCCTTGCTCAAAACAGGGTCAAACAATGAATCTACAAGCTCTAGCTTGTATTAAACAAGCTAGTGAGAGTCCATAAGCCCATCCAGAACTGGCTTATCATCCATAAAATAAGCTGTGGTGTATTTGAGTGTGGACTTTTTAGTGACTTTATTTAAATTCTTAGTATTCAATTTTAAGACAAATGACTTATATGGTTTTATAATGCTTAAAACTAGGGCTGCAATCAAGCCAAGCCGAGCTCGAGCTTGACAGGGCTTGAGCTCGGCTCGAAAGTCACAACTTAGGCTCGAGC
>BQNB010009524.1:0-86577 GCA_026074375.1 Tanacetum coccineum | reverse complement strand
CTAGCAACTCATCAAGTAAAATGTTTAAACCCGAGGTGACAATTTTGATTATGGCAAACTGATCAATGCAATTTATTTTACAATTAAATGACTAACCACATAATTTACACAATTAAATGGTTTGCCAATTATCAGCAAAGGAGGAGGGAGATGAAAAAGGAACGGAAATTTAATTCTCCATGATTGAGGCCACTTCCACTCATTATTCTCAACCAAATCATAGACCTTACAATTTAACGCGAGACCAGCTTCAAAAATATCTATTTTGGAGATATACTGAGATAAAGGTCTAAGAAACAGCCAATTATCAAACCAAATAGACACAGTAGAACCATCACCAAACCTATACACAATATGATCTCTTATAGCATCTCTACACTGAAGGATTTTCTTCCAACCCCAACACACATCATTCAAAACTGGGATATCCCAAAAGTTTATTTCATCTGAACACCTATCCACTAACCTTTAGGAATTAGCCCATTTCACCCATAACGAGCCCTCCGAAACAATGTTCCAAATATGCTTTGCAATAAGGGAAACATTCCAAGTATACAAACTCTTGATCCCAAGACCCCCTTGAATTTTTGGGAGACAAACATCACTCCAGCTAACCTTAGCTTGACCTTGTTTAAGAGCGCCATGGGACCACAGAAAACCCCTCATAAACTTTTCGATCTCACAAAAACGGCTTTAGGTAAAATAAATGAAGAGGACCAATACACTTGAATAGAACTCACCACTGACTTGATAAGTTCATAGGGAGTATCCCTGTAGAAAACGGCAAGACCTCCAAAATAGACTATTTAAGCCCATCATGAACATTACTAAAGAACACTGAACTCTTCTCCAAGTTAGGGATCAATACAGAAACACCACTGAATTCTTCAATAGCTCTCTTTAATAAAACAACATAATTCAAATCATCTTTTGAGAACAACATGAGGTCATCCGCAAAACAGAGATGCGTGAGTTTTAGCTTGTCACATCACCAGTGATAAGGTGAAAGGTGAAATCTCCATCTTTTTCAATCCTCCTTATAATCATAAGAGACAACACATGCATCACAAGGGTAAAAAGATAAGGTGAAAGGGGATCACTCTGTCTCAATCCTCTCATTCACTTAAAAAACCGTGGTGCTCTCCATTAACATTAATAGTGTACGAGGAAGACGAAATACAATTCATGATCCACAATATCATGTACTTGTGAAAACCAAAATGAACCAAACACTATCTTAAAAACTCCCACTCCATAGAGTCATAAGCTTTATGAATATCAATTTTAAAAGCAACTATTGAAGGCCCTCTATTCATGTGATAGTTTCTCATAAGCTCGTGCGTCGATAAAATGTTATCACTAATCTGCCTTGAATGAATGAAAGCACTTTGATTATCCGCAACCAGCAAGCCCAATAAACCTATGATTCTGTTAGCAATCAACTTCGAAATGCACTTATAAAGAATGTTACAACAAGATATAGGCCTAAAGTCAGAAACTTTTTGAGGAGTCTGTGATTTAGGCACTAAAGCTATAATGGTATCATTCACTTCTTTCAACAGCTTTCCATTCTTGAAAAAGTCTTGAATGGCGAAACAAACTTCATCCCCGATAATAGCCCATGAAGATAAAAAAAATTGGCAAAAAACCCATCCGGGCCTGGATCCATCAGCCATACAAAAAATAACCTCTTTGATATCCTCCTTTAAAACAGGCCTAACCATAAACCTTGCATCATCATTGGACAACTTATTAATAAACAGGGTAGCCGGGTCAAGAATAGGATCAACATTTCTCTTTTCTCCCAACATACATTGGAAATGCTTAACAAACTGATTTCCAACTTGAGATCCATAATAAGAAATGCCACTCAAATCCTCCACCACTTCAATTCTAATTCAATTTAATTTCTCCTTAACAGTTTTATGAAAGAACTTAGTATTCAAATCACCTTCACTTAACCATTCCACCTTAGCCCTTTGTTTCAACAATAATTCTTCATCCCTAGCAGCTTTATTTTAGGCAATCAAACACCTTAATTCTTCAGACCATAAATCTTCATTGTGAGAATCATTAACCATAGCAACCTGCACACACACTCCAACTCCTTTCGTAAATCAGTGACCTTCTTAGCCAAATCACCTTGAGCATGTTTAAACTTGTAGAAACCATAGAGGAGGGGGGGTGAATACGTTTCCATTAAAAACTTTAGATTAGTCACTACAAAAAATTACATCTCTCTCTACCAGCAGTCTGATAAATATATGGGGGCCGCCCAGTACATCAGGGGGTGCCTAATTTATAGGACCGCTTCTAGAAGAGGTTTTTTGGACTAGATCTTTAGTATCAAATCACCAATTAAGTTTTAAGCAATATGAAAAGTGTCGATAATAGATTTACAATAACTAGTGCATATTTTATCAATATTTCTACACTCACAATGTTTACTACAAAGAGCTACACAACCATGGCTAACACAACATACACAACAATTCACACAATCATAATCACAATGCAAGTTTAAAAGTAAAGCGATAAATGTAAAGACATAAGTAAAGAGAAAGGTAAAAGAAAATGCAAACCGGACACGGTGATTTATAGTGGTTTGGTCACGAAGCTCCTCTTTGCCCTACTTCACTCCCCGAGTATCCAAGTCGAGAGTTACTTCACTAATCAACAAGCTCCCTTTCGGCGGAGAAAACCTTATAACGTTGCTTACATTATTTTTCAACACTAAGCTAGATGTCGAGTTCTTCTTCGGGTACAACCAAAGCCGTTATATTTTGTTGCCAACATAACAAACCTTTTGTTTTATGGCCTAAACACATAAACCGCGTCGCTTACAATATTTTCTGACACTAAGCTAAATGTCGAGTCCTAATCTTAGCTAGAACCAATCTACCACTTCACAAATGTATTTTGTGGCCTAAAATACTAACCGACACACAAACACTACGTCTGGATTTATACACTATCCGGATCTACACAAATACACAAGAGTTACAATTTAGAAATCAAATCTACTCTAAGACATACAAGTGATCAAATGCAATCACTTCTATGCAACCCACCCAATCTACTACATGATATACAAGTAATCAAGGATGATCACTTCCATGTAGAGATATCATATACTTCACTAAATACCCCATAGTATTAGTGGAACTAACATAGAATGTAACCATGATCCATGCCTTATGCTAGAATCATGATGAAAGAAGAAGGAAGAATTCTATGTATTTTGTGGGTTTTCATCAAGAGAAGAGAGGAGAAAGACTTTGCTATTTATAGGGGAGTCATCACTAGTTTTCCCTCCATGTTCTAGAAGCAAATTCAAAATTTGAATTTATTGTTTTCCCTCTATCTTCTAGAAGCTTTGAGTTTTCCCTTTATGTTCTAGAAGCAAATTCAAATTTTAAATTTATTATTTTCTCTTCATCTTTTAGAAGCAAATTCAAAATTTGAATTTATTATTTTCCTTTCATCTTCTAGAAGCTTTGATTGGGCCTTGATGGGCCTTGATGGGCTTTGATGGGCTGAAATCTATTGGGCTAGCCCATTTACTTAGCCCGATCCAACTAGTGAAGCCCATATAAGTAAGAGTTTCAGGATGTCAAGATCGAGTTAATAAATGTATATTTGTGGTGGATAAGGATGGTGAGATATCCGTGAGTTAAAGTATAAATCTACAAGTAACTTGTGAACTTTACGTTATGTTTTATAAATTACATGTTTGTCGTCACCAAAACATAAAGAGAATGTATAAATTAAATATCATAATATTTGCACTAACAGAGGCCAATTAAAATGGGACGGAGGGAGTATGTGCTAACACAAATGTTGCATTTGTTTGAAAGAACCCAACAAATATCAAGATTGGTGTTAATATCTAAAGTAAATAAAAGTCATGATTTTATGAAAACAAAAACTAAGTTTTAGACCATCTTGAAATCCTCTAACAAATTCAAAGAGATACACTACCTAGAATTAAGTTTCATGATTTTGTTATGAGTATGTAGTTGAAATTGTATTTGAGTCATTCATGAATAACAAGAAATATCTTCTTAGAGTTTAAAGATTAGACCAAGGGTTATATGGGGACAAGTTGACAAAGATTATGCATTGTAAAAACCATATTATGGACAATGACAATCCTAGGTAGGTTCAGGAGTACTGCTTGCTTGACCATATAAATTGTAAGAATGGGAAGTTATCTGGCTTAAATAGCATGCATGTGTTTATTTGATAAGCCATTTTATAAAATAACATATCATTCACCGAAGTTAAAGACTCACACTCCCCGAATAATCTAAACAGCGAAAACCATATATGTTAGGACAAAATGGTAGCTATTAACTTTAGACCAAGAGAAAACCCTCTCCCACCTAAGGCGAATTTGGCGACCAAGAGAACCCTAAATCGGCTTTCACCAAAATTAATTCTTCATTAGTCATCGAGTCTGCTTCTTATTATGATTATTGTTTGATCATTACTAATATCAGTCGTTGATTTGGTTATTGCCTAAATGTTAGTGCTTTAATCGATTTTCTAGGGTTTATTTTGTAATCTTTTCTTAGGGTTCTTTTGGGATTTTATATACACTGAATTAATTAATCTTTTCATTCTGATCCAAGGCTGTTTGTTTTTTTGTTCCGTGACCTGGTGGTATTGCTTCCATGTATACATCATCAGGTTAGTTTTGATGTTACGGTCTGCAAGATCTTTTGTGGGCTGCTAAGTACATGTATTGAGTATGAAAGCGAGATTTCTAAATTCGGAAGGGTGGGAAGAAGAAGAATAATATGCATGGTGAACAACCGGCAGGGAAGAAGGATAACACAAAGGGTTTAGGGTTTGGTTCGGGTGTTCTGCCATTGGTTGATGATACAGGTATGATTCATGTTTAGGTTAGTGATATGAATTGTGTCAATGCAATTACTGGTAGTGTTATGAGACAAATTCCTGAGTCTATTGTAGTTAAAAATGGCGATAATGATCTTAACGTACATGTTGTTAACACTAATAATGTTAACTTAGAAACACCACTAGCATCAAACAGAGGAGATGATGTATAAAATAATGCTAACGTGGAACCTACTGTTAGTGCATCGCGTCCGACTTCGGTGTCGTTTACAACACTATTGAAAGGAGATACGACTCAAAAAAGTGTGAGCTTCCGCACTTTAATTACACCGTCGGGAACCGGGGCTGATGTGGTTGTCCCAATGGAGTCTATTTAAGTGATTAACGAATGGTTTGCTAATTCGGCTTATGGTTTATTTTTGGGAAAGCGGGTGGCTTACCCCGTTGTTGCTAACTATGTTAGGCTTGAAGTAAATATGGACTGGTTAAATCAATGCTTAACTCGTCTAACGGATTATTTTCTTCCAGTTTAGCTCTAAGGATGGTTTGAATGCAATGCTAGAGAATGGTCCTTGGTTTATTCGCATTAATCCACTTATTCTGAAAAAGTGGGATCCGGATGTGAACTTATTTAAAGAAGATGTTACTAATGTTCCGGTTTGGGTTAAATTACATGATGTTCATATGATGGCGTTTATCGAGGATGGATTGAGTGCCATTGCTACTAAACTTGGTACTCCCTTGATGCTTGACTCGTATACATCCGATGTGCATGCAATCATGGGATATGTCAAGTTATGCTAGACCAATGATTAAGCTTTGGGCCGATGAGGAGTTAAAAGATACTATTGTAGTGGCTATGCTAAGCTTATTGGTGAGGGGTTCTATATGTAAACTGTTCGTGTCGAGTATGAGTGGAAACCTCTTAGTCAGGTGTTCAAGTTGCAAGGTGTTTGGATATATTTTGAATGAGTGTCATAAGAGAATTGTATCGGATGTGGTTAAGAACTTGAATAATCATAGACAAGCTACTAGAGGTGTTCCAGTTGGTCCAAAGGTTATTTTTAAATCAACCTAACAAGTGTACAAACTTATTTCTAACAAGAATGGTGCAAGCTGGTATGTGTTTAATTACACATACCTTTTTCCATTAAAAACAAGCTTAAATGACTAAAAAAGTACCAAAAATACATTGTATTTGTTATGTTTTTGACATTGTACTTGTGCAGAAACGGATATTCTCTCACTAAAGGACAAAAAGAAAGCAAAAAAAAAAACACAAAAACCGAGCACGGAAAATGGAAAAAACAAAGTTCAAATCAAAGCCACATAGTCAGTCAAAGTCAAAAAGTCAAACTAGGAATATAGTCAAACTCGGTCCAAGTCAAAAAGTCACATAATGAAGAAATACACTTGTAGGAGACTCTAAAATTGCCAATACCTCAAGTTGTATTTTTTCCAAGTCCCCAAAATTGTATCACCATAAGGATGAATTTTGCAAAGAGAATCATATAAATGGAGGACCAATCTTGCCATTTACCCAAACTCTCACCCCCAACCCAGATACAACCCTTTTCCCTCCAAAAGCTCAAAGCCCCATTTTCACTCACGGGTTTCTTTCCCACCTTTTACCCTGAACCTTCATCAAAACCCTGGATAAAACATTCCCCTCACCTCCACTAAACCCCTAAACCACTTTACATGCTGGCAATCCTTAACTTTTTCAATAATCAACAAATTTCAATGATGGAGATGACTTGGAAAAAGATTAAGGGCTGGGATTTGGTCTAAGAATGCTCTCACACAACAAACACATTGTGGTTTTTGTCTCACAAAAGAAACACAACCTGGAAGACCAAGGATGAAGAAACTAGTATAAATAGGACCCTTTTGTAAGCCAAAAAAAAATTCTAGCTTATTTGTAGTTTAATTGTAATTTAAATTAAGTCATTTTAGTCTTTTAAAAGATTATTGCAACTGTTCTTTCAGCTTTGTATTGTTTTTAAGAATTAATGAAGCAATGAGTTTTTTTATGTTAAAATCCAATTGTTAAATTCCAAGTTCTCAAGTTATTAACCAGTGCTTAATTGTGTTTTAAAAGCTTTCAATATAGCTTAATGATAAGCTGTTTTCACTAAGTAACTTAAAAAGGTTAAGTAGTTAAGGAGAAATCAAAAAAATTCACCCAAAAATACCACAGCTCACTTTTTTGGATGATAAGCAAACAAAGGATGTGCTTATGGACATTACTAGCTTGTCTTTGACAAGCTAGAGCTTGTAGATCAGTTTGTAAAAGCTTAAGCAGCCCTGTTTAAGCAAGGGTGTTGTAAGTCTCTCTTTTTCTCGATTTTCTTACTTACTGTAGAACTGCTTATAGAGCTTATTTGTTACTTATATTTGCTTATTTATGCTTTATTATGTTGTTTAGTGCTTATCCTGCTTAGATTTCAGTTCAAAAATGATTTGTGCAACTTTCCTAGTTAGTACTGGTAGCATGTATAGTTAATAATGTTAGATTAATTTAGCTTATTTAAGTGATTATCACTAATTGAAATCTGTTCATAAGTACCTTATGTTGTCATTTGATAATCTGTTTTTAACAAATTAGGATCAAATCAGCTTGAATAAAATGACTTTTGAAAACTATAAGAGTTTTTTAGAACAAGCGGTACTAACTCAAAGCTAGTGGTACTAACTCAAAGCTAGCGGTACTAACTCCAAGTTAGTACCGATAGTTATGACTGTTAGTATTGTTGTTCCATTTTTTGCTTATTAGCTTATTACTTCGGCTTATTTAAGATTTGCTTAGCTTTTTAGAATAGATTAAGCCCATTTTCGTTTACTATCTTTAGTGGAGCTTATTTCAGTAGTTTATTTTAGGTCTAAAAGTGCTTATTTTCATTAAAATCCAAAAAAATAGTAGTGTAGTTATTTGTACTTATTGAGCTTATTTCAGTGGCTTATTTAAAAGAGTGAATAGGTGGGCTTAATAAGGACTCATTAGTGAGCTTATTTCCAAAATCCCACTTTTCCGTTTGGCTTATTGGTGATTTTAGCTTATTTTGAATTTGGCTTATTTAAGAAAAAGTTAGAGTTTAACCTACTTTTGATGCAATTGAGTTAAGTTAGTTGTGTTTGGTTGAAAAAGCTTTTTTGGAATCAATAAGCATAAATAACTTTCCAAACAACTCCCCTGTTTGAATTTGAGCTTAAGTTGAGTTTGTATTCCAAAAGTAACCAAAAAAAACCAAAATTTTAGCTAACCTTTCTGCAATCCAGCACTAATTCGCTTTTTGGGCTTATAAAGTGCTTGTTTTCGCAAGTGTCCTTTATAAAAGTTGCATTAAAAAACATGTTGAGAACAACTTCCGTGTTTTGCGTTTTTGGCTAAAAACGACTTTTTTAAAATCAAGCACTTTTTTGGGCTTGGACTAAAATCGGGATTTGGGTTCAGGGTAGAAAAAAAAGAATTTATTTGGTCTTTGTCAGCAAAAAATCCTCTGTCGTAATCCATTGTTAGTCCTTTGTTAGTTTTAGTTTAATTATTAGTTAGGATTAGTTTTAATTAGTTTAATTAAGCTTTAACCATTAGATAAAATTTGAGGTTTTTAATTTTGTTAAATTTCTGCACTTTTTCTCCACTTAGTGTAATTTTTATAAAAAATTTAGGTTTTTTTTAGCCCTACGTTTTTTTTCCGTGCAACCTTTTTAAGTTTTAAGTTATATAGCTTTCCGTTATTAAGTTATTATTTAAACTTTTTGCATATTATAATCTTGTAAAATAAAAACCAATCATAACCTTTTCATATTCAAACATCAATCATCAATCCGTCATTCGATTTTCCATTTAAGCCTCGTTGGGACAAAACGACCCGGGAACTCTCACATACTTAAATTCCGGTCAATATATATTGTTATTTGGTGAACTTTTGATACCATTCCTTGGTTAACAAGGTAAATTGGGGGGGGGGGTTTATGCTGCATAATATATATATATATATTTAAAAAATATATATATATATATATAATAATTTATATATAAATATATATATATATATATATTATCATCGAATCAGGAACCATTGAGTTATCTCAACCTGATGGTCCAAACTTTAAGGTGAATGGTCATCGTGTGAAGCATTACTTCGGAGGGGACTTACCACCCAAGGTAGTCCAGGATCTCCACAATCTCCCTAAGGACGAATGAATTCAGGGATCGAGTCAAGCTATGTGACTCGGTTACCAAAAATAAAGCGCTTCGTGGGAGGCACCCCATGCTTATCCATTTTCTTATTTCTAATGTGTTGTGAGGAGGCTTGTACTCTTCTGTTCTTTGTGTTGTTGTTTGTACGTGTGATTGTTTGCAGGATTGAACCCGACTTTTCTAAAGACTCTCGTGTTCGGTGTTTTGTCCCGGTCCACTCGAGCTTCCTAGCCTTTGCTTGCCATTAGTTTGGGGAAATCCGATATCCTAAAGATTATTATCAACTAACATTTATCTTGTAGCACACTTAATAAACGACTAAAGATTTTTGTGATGCTTTCTTCATGTTTGAGTTAAACAGTAGACTTTTTGAATTCTAGTATGGGGTTTTTAAGTCTTAGGCTAGGAAACATTGAGGACAATGTTTGATTTTAGTATGGGGTAGTATATCTTCGATATGATCTTACCTACTTTTACCGTTGTTCTCACGTACCCCGTTTTTACCACTAAATTTTCAAAAATAGGAAAAAAAATTCAAAAATAAAATAAGTGTTTTTATCACAATTTTGACTTTCCTGCTAGGTAAGAATAAGAGTAAATTTTGACTCGATCGAGCGTGTTGAGCTCTAGCTTGTTCCTTAATCTTTTAGGCTAAGCGTTCGCGATTTTTGCGAAGAACGAAAAATGATAAAGTTAAGTATGAGTAGGATGCTAAACAAGGATTATTTGGAAATCTTAAGAGCTCATGTATGTAACTTGTTGCTTTTTCTCCCATAAGCTCTTAACTGGATTAATATACGTGTTGTTTTTGGAGATTAAACTTAAATCAACAATTTTTATGTAACATATAGCAAAAAATTTAGTCTTAGTTCAAATTTATACTTGAATTTTTCAAAAAAAAGTCTTATATATATATTAAAAAAAAGAAAAAAAAATGATGATAAAATAATTAAAAATATAATAATAAAAGCTGTGGGCTGATAAAAGTTTACTACCTCTTGCCGGCTCACAACCGATGTGGTAGTCTTCTAAAGAAAGCTCATAGTAAGAATAAAGATCCGAGACTGATAAAAGTTTGCTGCATCTTGCCGGCTCACAACCGATGTTGCAGCCTTCTAAAAGGTCGAGGGTTACAATTGCATAAATGTCTAAATAGTTAAGTCATAACTAAATCGACTTCTTTTTGTTAAATTCAAATATGCTTTTGCACTTTGACTATTCTATTTTATAAGCTATGAATATCCGGGAAACCTGAGAGTTTTTGAAACCTAAGGTCCGTGAGTCCCGATACTAGTCTCTGTGGGGTGTCAAAGCTGGTCCACTTAGCCGAAGGTTGTGATTGCCGAAACGAAAGTCGTTACAAAATGGGATGATCTCTCCTCAAACTCAATTATTCTAAGTGGAACGTGAAGCATAGTAGTTGCAAAAAAATTGATCCATAGGTTGACATTCAAATACACCTAAATCACTTTAAGATATAATAAATGTATGGAGTGAAAAGTTCACAAGTTGCAAATATGAGTAGTGTTAGCATCTTTACTGATATTTAGCTGTGATTTTGTTTTAAGCTTGGTTTGGATAAGTGAAAAGTCGGGGACGATGAATTTATCCTTTATGGGGCATTCTCGGATCGAAATGCGTCTTGTTCTATGATCCCTAATAGTTATGGAAATAATGAAAGTCAAAATAATCTCAAATTATATTCTAAAAAAATGAAAGTTTTAGAAAAATAGGAAAATATGGGTGTTTTATAACTTGTGATTTCTTAAATCTCTCCCACAAAATCTTTGCTACTTTTCAAAGGATTATTTGGGGAAGTTTTTAGAAGAACTTAGTTATAAGGCCATATAATATGCGTAGAGACACGCAATCACTTAGTTTATAGAATTTTGATATGTGTGAAAACACATATCCGTTTTATATCAAAAATGGCCCTAAAAGACAAAATTATGCTTAAAATGCTTGAATATTGCTTGTTTTGTCTTTGTGATTGTGTAGGTACGGATATTGCAAAAATCTTAAGAAAACGGTCAAAACCGGACAATCAACACGGACACGGAAACGTGAGAAGCAGCGCAAAAACCCGGGAGAAAGGCTTCAAAGTCAAGAGTGGTCAACTCAAGCAACCTAAGTTCAAACACAAAATGGAACAAAAATTACCAAAATTACAAAACCTTCCCTCTAGATTTCCCCACCAAAAAATACATTGTAAAATTAACCCTAAAACTAAAACACGGGCTTATTTTACTTAACCCATGAACCCTAGGCCCGAAAACCCTTTTATTTTAACCAAAAGCCCAAAACTATAACCTAGCCCACTACACAATTTCCTTGTATACACCCAAAAGTCAACAGACTTTTTACCTGGTTCAAACTCTATACAAACTCACACCTTTCAGTTAAAAATAGGTGGGAATGAAGTTACCACTGTTCATCGTCTCCAAGGTTTAACCAAGGGTAATATCAAAGGACAAACATCAATTGAGGGTTAAAATGGGCAATTCAAGGGTCAAAGTACATGCTGGGAGAAGTTTACATCACCAAATACTCTCATTGGTTAAAGCCCACAAGGGGAATGCCACATTGGATGCTAAGTATGTAACACCCCTCTCTGATGAAAGGCATCACTTCATAATCATGGCGTCATATCAAAGCATAAAAGGCATAAAACATAACTGATAACGTAACAAGGTGGAAAGCCGGAATCAAACATCGGCTCCCATTATGAAGTTTAACATGCATAAACGTAAAGGAAGTTTGAAGGACAAAACATGTGTCCAAAACATAAGTCTGCAAGAGTCAATGATAATAGAGTGGAAGCTAAAGGGTCTCTTCCTAAGCACAATCTCTCATGCCCAATCTCCCTCTAGTTACCTGCCGTATAAGAAAGAGAAAGAAATACGGCTGAGCATAACGCTCAGTGAACGGATATAATGATAATGAGAATAATAAACATAAGTCCTGGATAAGAAATATAAAGCAGCGGAAAGATTCATGAGTGTCATGAGGAACCTGGAGAAATATGTCATGAAGAATGGAAATGAACATGTAAAGCATGGTTGATATGATATGAAGATATACTGGAATATCATAGGTAACATAACATAATAATAAGGATTTGCCCACGAGCTCATATAATCATACATGTCAAAATAATAATAACGTGCATACATGTATAGATTAGAGGGGATGCCTCAACAATTACTAGGAGGGGTGACCTCATATATATAAATGGGTGGAGGGATCAACTCCAATGTGATGGGATGTAGAGCACACACCAACCAATCACCATGAAAACGTATAAACATGTAAACTAGGATGCACCCATACGCCCCAAATAATAATGGCCAGACATGAAATAAAGTAACATGAAAAGGGACGCCGCGTGAAATCACTCTCAACGCTAAAGATGTCATGACACAGGTGCCCAAGTGTCAAGCATGTACCTCCATAACAGGTGGTAAGTCACATAAGTCATGGTCATGCATATATATATAGCTCGGACATTGGGACATGAAATAAACATAACATAAATCATAGCAAAACATAGAAAATGGGGAAGCATAGCAGTCGGAATGAATCATAATAAAGGCATGTCCTTACGAAAGACGGAATATCCACCTGGACAATGAACAGTGAAAGGGAAAAAACAGAAAGGACTGACTCCGTCTTCACGCGTGCTACTTGATAAAGAGCCTGTATAAGTTACTTGTGCATATTTAAGGTTTTTCTATTTTAGTAACTTCTATTTTTTGTAACTTTCCTTGATTGGTATACTTTATGTTTCATGATATTGTTATATTCCATGATTTGTATCTTGTTATACTTGTATTCAAAAAGTAGTAACTTCCTTAATTTATAAGTATTTCCAAAAATAGCAAGTTTCTATAAATAGCAGCTTTCCAAAAATAGC
The DNA here is from genome assembly GCA_026074375.1 of Tanacetum coccineum. NCBI lineage: Eukaryota > Viridiplantae > Streptophyta > Magnoliopsida > Asterales > Asteraceae > Tanacetum > Tanacetum coccineum. The sequence goes on along the minus strand of BQNB010009524.1, from coordinate 73,597 downwards.
AGGTTTCCATAATTAGTAACTTTCTAAAAATAGCAGGTTTCCGTAAATAGTAACTTTCTAAAAATAGCAGGTTTCCATTTCTTGTGTCTTGGATAATAAATAATCTATTGTTATTTATTTAGATAAATCATGTTATTTAATATACTTTAGTTATAATTGGTAATTAATTATAATTAAGGACATAATGTCATTTTCATGATTTCAAGGTAAAACTGTAAGTTAATTAAAGTTAAAGGGTCAAAAGTGTCATTTTTCATAATTAGGGGTCATAATAGTCATTACTTGAATGTTTAATGTCCAAAACGAAATTTATTAAAGTTAAGGTTTTTAAGAGGCACATAGGGTCATTATATAAATTCCCGACGGTCACAGTTATTATTAAAACACCCAGTCATGATCCCATACCTACATTGCCGAGCCCATTGGGCCTCGGCTTGGTCTTGGGCCTAACGCACACACAACATACCTCAAACATGAATACCGAGCCCATTGGGCCTCGGTTGGACTCTTGGGCTACACGGCCCGTACTACAACAATAATAAGCCCGAAACAACTAGCTCATAAGCCCACACTTAAACCGAACAACCTTAACCATAAGCCCATATGCAAACCGAAAATCAACTAAGCCATACGCCCATATATAAGCCGGAAGTTATTAAGCCATAAGAAATGGCTTAACCATGAGCCCACATATATGCCGAAAATAACAAGTTCATAACTCATGTTTAAGTCAAAATCATCAAGTTCATAAGTCTACTTATTATAAGCCGAAAATCATAAGTCATAAGCCCATTTATAAGTCAAAACAATTTAGGTCATAAGCCACTATTTTAAGCCGAAAATCATAAGTCATAATCCCATTTTATAAGCCAAAACATTTAAGTCGTATGTCCCTTTATAAGCCGAAATCTTACCCATGATTTTTATATAAATGAGCATGCCGAGTACTAGGGTACTCGGCTTGGCTTTCTTGGTCACAACACCTATATGACATGATCATAAATAAACCCATAGGTATGTGCCGAGTCCTCAAGGGCCTCGGCTTGGTCTCTTTTGGTTCACTAAATAACACATTGACATGATCAAATAAAATAGAACATATATGCCGAGTACCCATTGGGTCTCGGCTTGGTCTTGGCTCGATCAAAACCCAACGAAAAACAACCCCCATCATCAAGACATGTATGCCGAGTACCCATTGGGGTCTCGGCTTGGCTCTATGGCCGAACAACGCACGCGACATGTCAAAAAAAACAATGCATATATGCCGAGTACCCTAAGGGTCTCGGCTTGGCCTTGGTTCGACCCACAACCACTCGGCAACCAACATATTTTTTTATCATCATATGTGCCGAGTACCCATGGGGTCTCGGCTTGATTTCTCGGTCAAAACCCACCCGACAACTCTTAACTCTTGTCTAGTCGATTCGTTTTATCAAACAATGAGTGGTAATCCATTTAAACCTTTCAAGTTACATGTACAATCTTTAATATTTCATGTGATAGATTTTCATGCATGCATAATTGATTAAAGGAAATAATAAAAAGGGTTTTATTAAATACCGGGTGTGGGGATTGATCAAGGATCAATCAAGGATCGGATAACACCGAGAATTTACGAACCAAAGGTCGAATCTTGCTCCTTCTTCCTTGTGGTGCCGCCGGTTTATAGAAATTTTTAGGGTTTCTTATTTTTAATTCTTGTAACAATAAATGAGATAAAATCTAGTTCCCTGGAATTAATAGATAGGGACATGGGCTTGGGCCTTTAAAATTGGACTTGGGCCTTTTCTTTTCTTGTGCATTGCCGAAATATTCATAAGCCCAAAAGCAACAGTGTAGTTTTTATTTTTATGTCATATTTCGCGTGTTCGTGTATTCATGATTCGTAAATTTTATTTTCGTACGTTACTTGTCATGATAATTAATTCATAAGTTTTCTTGTCGATTTCATTGCTTATTAGAATTTTTAAATTTCATGGTATTTTCATGTGGGTTTTACAACTCTTCCCCTCTTAAAAGAATAATTCGTCCTCGAATTAGAAACATGATACGACTGAAAAGAACATACCAGATCATGGAAGAAAATGAGGATAGGAAGTCCGTATAGACTCCTCGGTTTCCCAAGTGGCTTCCCGTTCAGGATGATTCCTCCAAAGGATTTTAACGAAAGGAATAGTCTTTTTCCTCATGACTCTGACTTGACGGTCTAGAATAGACTCAGGTTCTTCCGTGTAAGATAAATCTTCACGGATCTGACCAAATGGATAAGAGACAACGTGGAGATGATGATACTTGTAACCTCTGAGTAAAGATACATGAAATACGTTGTGAACATGAGAGAGTTGGGGAGGTAACGCCAAACGATAAGAAACCTCACCCACGCGTTCAAGAATTTCAAATGGTCCTATAAAACGAGGACTAAGCTTGCCCTTAATACCAAAACGCCTGACTCCACGTGTAGGTGATACTTTCAAGAATACATGTTCACCCGGCTGAAATTCTAACAATCTGCGATGCTTATCGGCATAACTCTTCTGACGTGTCTGAGCTTCTTTAAGCTTTTCCCTGGCGACAGCGACCTTCTCATTGGTCACCTCAATCATCTCTGGGCCCTCAAGAACCCGCTCACCAACTTGATCCCAACAGATAGGAGCACGGCATTTCCTACCGTATAACATCTCAAAGGGAGCGCACTTGATACTTGCATGCCAACTGTTATTATACGCGAACTCAACTAAACAGATGTAGTCGTCCCAATTTCCTGTCCATTCTAATGCACATGAACGTAACATGTCCTCCAGTGTCTGAATCGTACGTTCTGACTGTCCGTCTGTCTCTGGATGAAAAGCCGTACTGAACTTGAGCCTGGTTCCCCAAGCGTTCTGTAAACCTTTCCAGAAACGAGACGTGAAACGTGGATCTCTATCGGATACGATTGCTGATGGAGTACCGTGTAGTCGAACGATTTCTTGCTGGAACATCTCTGCCAATCTACTGATGGAAAAATCCTTACGAATAGGAAGCGCCATCTATCATCTGCTGTGTCTGCGGCCATTGGCTACACAACTATGCTTTCTATACGCTCCTTAATTGAAACCATCTGCCATTTAAAAAACTTATGCCTGGAAAAACCAAATAGAACGAACCACATGTACATTACCTGGATGTGGCACAAGTGACCTGACATTGCGTTAGAAATCAATGCGCTTTATATTCATCAAGACCATAGCATCTTTTGCCAAATTTGGATCACTATGGGCATGTATGCGTGAGCGGGGAATTTGCCAAAGTGGTAGTAACATGACATTTCTCATGCGTTCCAATGTTACACCCCCTCCAAACAGGGCCTGGAAAATTACGTGTCGGGAGGCATGGACGTCATTAATACATGCACCAAGATCAATAGCGAAGACCATATATGCGAGTTGATAATAATAAATCGTTGCTCAGGAACATTCAATAATAAGTCTTTACAATCTTTCTTTTCTTCTTGACTTAAATGACATTGTCTTTATCGGAAGGGGCTTAAGGAAAAATGCAGCGGAATCAAAAACATGTTTGTAAGTCATATCGGGTATTTAAGTTTAAAGATAAACATTCTTGAAAGACATCCAGCAATGCATGCAACATCAATAGCACTTCAAGTAACATTTCCTGCTAAGCACTGAGAAAAAAATGCTTAAAACCGGTTCAAATAAAGTTGATGTATTCATAGGTTTGAATTGATGTAAGGTTGACCATAAATATTTTTAAAATGATGTAACTATTATACGCAGACACAATTATCAAATGAAAGTATTTTGTTGCGTTAAGCTCTGACAACCTGATGCTAATTAGGAGTTACATATAAAATGCAAACAATGATGATAATGGCCCTAACAAAAAAAACAAATGTATGACCAAGACACCCCAAAGAATAGCCCATGACATGAAATATATCAGTTCGTTTCATCGACAACAAAAAAAAGTGAAGGGCATGATAGTGTCTAATCGCTACTGTAGGCAACAGTAGATATACATCGAATAATAAGAACTGAAACACTTGTGTCCATGGTTTAAAAAAGCCAATGGCCAATAAAATTAAATTGTTATTTTCTGCAAAAAACCCCCCCCCCATTCAGAGAAAAGGGGGGTTGTAAGCTTTTATTACAAATATGAGTAAAGTGGGGCTATGAAATCACCTTAGAACGATTGAGCAAATGTTACTTAGTAGAGAAAAGATGATAACAATCCTAGCCGTCACTTAAGGTTATGACGTAGTTTGGAGTAGATATGATGTACGACCCAAAGCGAAACGCTTATCAACAAGAAGGCAACCGTATGTGTTTGTGTCTTAGTTAGAAAATGGTGTCGTTATGATGACAAAATGTTCATGATTAAAATACGCCACAGTTTGCTAAAAGTTATTCTTTTAGGGAAATTTGTATTTTTAGGAAAGTTCGTAGTTTAAGACATTAATATCGTCCTTATATTTGATAAAGCCATACTGTCCGAAAACGCTTTATAATACCATCCATTAACGCCTAACTTTTAAATCGACTCGACGACTTATTCTCTAGAAAAGTTATATTTAGAACCCTACATGTTTTATAAAATCCAACTTCACATAAATAAGTTCTTAACATTTCTAAGTGAACCTTAACTTAGTTTACTAGTGTTTTGTATGTTTCGCCTATGTGTTTAAGCTCGATAATGGTCGAAAAGTGATCCGAAAACCTATATTTATAATTCAAACAACAACTCATTTATTATTTTCCGATAAGTGTTCACCACAATTCATTTCGCCTATACCTTGGACGTTTTACTATTCGCTTTTAGTGTATCGTATTCGATGAAAACATATCTTTTTCGAATAAAGCTTACCCAAACTTACCTTCTCGACGAATGAAAACATTTTTAAGTCTTCCAAAACCTCAAAACAAAATCGGATCAGCAACCATACTTTTCGCAAACGAGATGACATCAAATAACGTCTATTTTATAGCATCATTTATCCCACGATATTAACTCATTTTGTATAGTTATTGCAAAGAATTGTTACTTAATCGTTTATATTTGAGAATTGCAGTAATTATCGAGTATTTGGCAAAAGATGAAGAAAAGGACGTGTTTTGATGCATAAACGAAGAGTCTAAGAAAGTCGACTGATTCTGACATCGATACGCCGTCTCATTCTAGACAAATACGCCGTATCTAAAGACTTTGAAGAACTTAAGACCATTTCCTGACTTTGAAGAATACGCCATTGATACGCCGTATATGATACTTTGGTTAAAAATCAAGAAAAACACATTTTCAGCCAATACTCCGTATCCAAAAACCCAATACGGCGTATTGGCCAATACGTCGTATCTAAAAATCGGATACGGCGTATCTAATTTCCTGCGCAAGAATTTTGGAATATTTTATTCTTGGAGCCCACGCTAAGTCATCCAATACGCCGTATTGAGGTTCTCAATACGCCGCATCGAATCGACTTACAAACCACTATATATAGACGACCCTAAACTCAGTTTTAGGTATGCAAGTGAATCCCTAAACCACCAAGTCGACCAAGAGACGATCAGAAGAGCCTAGATGGTCATAAAAGAGCCTCAAGATCATAGGAAAACTCTTGTAATCTTCGCACAACCGAATACACGTTCGATCGAGGTTTCTTTACTTTAATCGTTCATATATCAAACCGTGTGTATTTTTACAATGACTATCGGCTGATACCTTTGGGTATCAGCCATGTTTATGAAGATCTAATGTTTGGTTTGTTTATCTCGATTGCTTAATTTATCTCGTTGGATTGTTGTTTATGTTATCAATTATATTTGTTTACGTGTCTAAAGTATGCTACATAATCATTCAGACTGGGTCCCTAGTCCTACATATTAATGCACTACAACTTCGGTGTTTGTTTGAAGCTTAGCTAAGAGTCTGGGATAGCTCTCCATATAGCAATTTATATATCTAGAATCAAGGATCACAAATATTGACCTATCTTTAGCCTTTAAGATATAAGTGAGCTTAGTTGAGCATACAGTTGACCATTGTATCAACAGTACGTATCTTATCCATTGGTTAAGGTGACTCAGACAGTAAGACTACTAGTATATAAAATCACCATGGTTTTGTTGTTTTTTAAGTTATGTTTTAGTTTTTTTTCGATTAAGCAGTAAGTGGAGAAAGTTCCTCGATGAGCTACTAGGGTTTAGTACGAGCACCAATACATTAATCCTAAATAGATTATTAAACAACATTAAGAAGATTTAAGCGGACGCGTCTAAAATAAGACAGAATACGGTCTACGGTCATAAGAAAAAGTACTCAACCTAAGTCTAGAATGATATGCCCTTGATATAAAGACCACATTGCACTAATAAACAGACCTTTCGTTTTATCGAATTATACATGGATGAATACGTTTTCCTTACATTAGTTCTTGACCGTTCCTCTATCTTTTCTTGTTCTTCTTGTGTGTGTTTATTGCTTTACTTGTTATCAAAACCTTAGGTTAGATACACAAAAACCGTGTCAGTCTCTCAGACTGAAACCCCCCCTTTTGCATTAGTTTTGGTTTAACTTAGATAACTAAAATACTTAATAGAATTAGGAATTAACTCTCTCGCTCTTAGTGATCGACACCTCTACTAACCACAAACTACAAATGATCCGGGTACACTTGCCACGTTAGAGTGTTTGTTTTTAGGTATAGTCAGGCATAAAATAAAATAGTAAAACATGATACATAAATAACACCTACACAACGACACATCAAGTTTTTTGGCGCCCTGCCACGGGGAGTGAAGTTGTTTACTCACTTGTTTTTATTAGTGGTTATAGTTTAGATTAATTTAGTTTTTTAGATTAATTTGCATAATAGTTGTGATTGTTGTTACTGCATTGTATATTTTTTTGCAATTAAGTGTTTGTGTGCATTATTGCAGTTACCGCTGTATACTTTTCTGAGTCGGAAACTCATACGGCGATTCAATGTAATTAGATACGGCTATAAATTTTTTTCAACACCAATAACAGCTTATTCGACTCTATCATCAATACGGCGTATTCAGTTCACTGAATACGGCGTATTAAGCTATTTGACAGTTTTCTTTCCTAGCGAATTTATTACATGTTAAAATGGACAACCCTAACATTACTATGGAGGAGTATATCAGGCTTGAGGAAGAAAAAGCTTGTAGGCGTGGTAAGGTATATAATTAGGAAACTGCTATGTATGGTAAGATCTGGGATAATGAAGACGTCACATTGACCTCGGATATGTTAAACTGAATTCCCAGTTAAATATTAATTAGTCTTTAACGACATGTTAACATCTAAAGCAGCACTCTCGTGTGAGCCTACGGTAAGTTCTCTTAACAACAATGAAATTGACTTTATAATATCGTTTGACGAATCCGACGATGAAGGATTGCAAAAAACGGTAATTTTCTGACCAAAAAATCATTTTCCCTACAAAATAATTCTGTCAACAATTTAAAAAACGGATTCGGAAAATGATAATGATAAAGGCAATATGCCTTCGTTTCCATCAACCGAGCCTACGGTAAGTTATTTTGATGATTTATACTACTTTAAAGATATTGAGACAAATTATATCAGCCATTGTATACAAAAATGCTCAATACGTCTAAAATCATATTTATTAACTGAACCGATTTTAAACCCTAAACATATCGGTGAATTATAATTTGAAACATGAGAACATCATTGTCTCGAAAGTGGTGAAGAGGAACACAAAAACGTTTTTAAACTTTATGATCTATTCCTTTATACGTAACTATTATCCCGATTAATTAAAAACGGATACGGAACAATGAAAAATGATAAAGTCGATATATTGAACATTGGATATGTGCTTAATTACACATACCTTTTACTTTTAAAACAGAGCATAAATGACCAAAAACACAAAAATGCAAATATATGCTTGTTTGCCTATTTGTGTTGTGCAGGTACCGGATATTACACTAAAGGGACAAAAACTAAGCCAAACCGACCAAAACCGGCACATGAGAACGAAAGAGAGGAAAAAAGTCAAAGTCAACAGCAGAAGTTTTAAAAGATCAAAGTCAACCGAAAAGTCAATCAAAGTCAAAGTCGAAGCCAAAACCGAAGAAATACTTAATGGGCCAACCCGCACCCATCTAATGGGCCGGATCAGCCCATTAAGCTATTTAAACGAAGGCTTATATAAGCCTTGATACCACTTGGGCTTATTAGCCAAATCTGCCAAAGCAAATGAGGCCCAACAAACAAGCAGCCCAACAACACTAGTAACATCTAATGACTGTTAAGTCATTAGCCCTGTCCATCCGTTAACCCCTTACACCGTTAGTCCTTCAAGGACTAACATTGTTAGTCTTTGAAGGACTAACAATGCAACAACCACTTAACACCAAGGACCAAAGTTAACAACTTTCAAACCCAAACCAAATACGCGCCAAAACTCAACCTGTCACTGTTCACTCTCTTCCCTAAACTGCAACCCTGCTACTACACTCCAAACCCATCACTCTCACCTTCACCCCATGACAAAATGTCACAAACCCACTAACCCCACAACATAAACAACAATATCCACGCTGGCAATCCTCTCACTTCCTATTCGATGACAAGAAATCAAGGGACCAGATCATCCCCCTTGGTGACCAAGAAAGATTAATGGCTAAGATGAAGGCTTGGTTTTCTCTCACACAACAAACACAACAAGCACAAAAAGAAGACCCTGCAGTTTTAGTATTTTGTATAAATAGTCTTAGACTTCTTCATTGTAATTTTATCTAGTGTAATTTTAAAATTAGGAGTAGTGTAAAAAACTTGTTTTTAATTATTTTCCAGCTTAATGTACTGAATGTCTTTTAAATTTCAAGCAGTGTAATCCCTTTATGTTTTAATGAAATTTCAGTTTTAAAGTGTTTTAAGCGATTTTGTCTTGTTTATCTTTATGCATTCAAGCTAAGTTGTGTTCTTAAGTCGTCTCTATAAGCCCTAATAAGCTTATAGAACCTGTTTATTCACTAAAACTTTTCACAAAAGCTTACCTTTTAAGGTTACTGTTTCATTAATGCAAAATATGGTTTCAAGCATTTTGGAGCAAGGCAAATTGTGGATGGCCTTGGTTTAGTGCTTCTTGGGAAGCTATAGGTGTGTTATAATCTGAATTTGGTGTTTAAGCTCTTACCAAAGGCATTGGACCACTTGTAAGTTCCAAATTTCCATTTTCAAGTCAATTTTATGCTTTTGCTTGAATCTGCTTAATTCTTAGTTATTTGTGTTGTTTCTGCTTCATTTGTGCTTAATTTATCTTATTAATGCTTTTTGAATATAGTTTGAGGCTTGTTGTTCTTTGTTTTAAGCTAAAAGTGCTAATTCATAAGTTTAAGGAGTGTTTGGGATAGTGTTAAAAATTTAAGTTCAAAACTGCTATGGCACTTTGCGGTTCTTAGTTTACTTTGCTTAGGTTTAAATTCAGTCATATTAGTGATTTAGAATAGGTTTAAGGCTGATTTAAGAATTTTTAGAGGATTTCTAAAAAGCTAAGTGCTCACTGTGAAGGTTTTGTGTTTTAATTCTCTTCTAGTTTTGATTTTGAGATTTAAGGTTTAAAGTTTGGTGTTCTAAGCTAAAAATGCACTCTAAATCCAAGTTAAAAATCTGGTAGTAGAGGTTTTTACACTTTTTAATTGGTCTATATGAAAATGGGTCAAAACAGCCTTTAATTTCAAGCAATGGGTCAGATTTTGCCCATTTTGATTATCAAATTTAGGCTAGTTTAAGTAAGAATTAAGGTCTGAATTTCTTAGCATGGTTAGTTAGTTGTATGAGCTTGTGCTGGAAGCAGCTTTCAAGCTTTCACAAGCTTATTTGATAAGCTTTTTATAGGGCTGCAATAAGCTGTTGGGGCACTTTAAGTCTTAAAAACCAATTCTCCAAATCTGTAAAATGCTTTTATGCTTATTCTGTTTAGATGTAGTGTTTATTTCCTTTTCATATCTGCTTATTTAGGTTAGATCATAGTTAGTTTGTCTTTTAAGCTTATTAGGAACTTATTTTGGAGTTTAAATGTTAAACTGTTTGTTTGTCAAGTAGTTCCAAGCTTTTAAGCAATCTGCTTTCATTTTGCTTATATTCTGGCTTATTTTCCTGTTTTGTAAAAAGTGTTTTTTTTAAAGATTGTTATTTTAGCTTAATTTACAAGTTTTTAAAAAGAAAAAGTAAAAAAATGTTTTCAAAAAAAGAGAGGCACAGGGGTCGAACCTATGACCTCTCCCTTTATACCAAAGCCTCAACACACACACTCACTACCACAGCACCAGATAGGGCCATCTGGTCATATCCCACACAATTTATTATATAACCCTTTTTAAGCCATTTAGCTTATCAGCCCTTTTGGGCTTTTTCCCAGCTTAATCCAATAAGCAGAAAACCTCGTTTTATTTTTCCTAGATTCAGCACTCTTCAAAGTACTTTTTTGATTTTTTTAGAATTTTCCCATTTAATTTAATAATTTTAATGCATTTTTTAGTTTAAAACAGTTTTTAATTCATATTAAATAAAATAAAAGTCAAAAAAAATATAATTCTTTTTTTAAATTTTCTTTTATCATGTAGGACTTAGGAAAATTAAATTTGCATTCGTAGGGTTAAATTTGTAGAATTTGGTTTTTTAAAGAACGGGATTTGATCCCGTTATAGTTTTCCTTCGTTTTTTACTTTAAATTGCATACGTTTTTGGTTTACTTTTCTTTGTTCTTGCATTTTAGTCACTAAGGATTTATAAAAAGTTAAAAAAATCATTTTAGGATTAAGTTTTGATAAATTAGCTTTTAAGTCGAGTCGCGTTTTTACGTTCCCGTTATCGTTTTTAGGGTTTTAGCTATAATTATTTTTGTTTGCTTTACTTATTTTTTCCTTAGAATTAGAAATCCAATCAAAATCTTTGTTATTCAAACATCAAATATCAAACCGACTCTCGACTTTCTATTGCATTCCTCGTTGGGAAGAACGACCTAGGTGATCACTTGCCCGAAATCATTTATATCATACCCGTGAGTTTGTTGACCTTTTTCCTAAAGGGTTGACTAGGTTGACTTGCGGGTATTTTATATTTGATATTTTATTATACTATTTGATATATAATTACCCCTAAAAAGGTGATTATCATTTTTGGTGCCGCTACCAGGGAGGAGTATAAGCGATTGTCGTTTAGACGTTTGACAATTAGTGCTTTGAAGATCCTTCCTTGTGAAGTTATTTTCTTTATAAAATTATAAAAATACAAAAAATATTTTTCATTTTCTTTTATTAGTATATAAAAATAAAAACAAGAAAAATCAAAAATATAAAAACATTGATAATAAAAATCATCTCATTATAATGCTCTAAATTGAGATTATCATAATAAATTTCCAAACCAAAGATTCAAAACTTGCCTTTGTGTCACTTGTGAAGTACGGCTCACCTTTAATTGATTAACAAACTAAAAGAGGGGTATAAGGAGGGTTGTTCCGAGGAACTACGACCCTAAAGGAGAAGGTTTTTAATAGCTTGCGTTTTTGGTCCTCGCTCCTTTGTAGCGTTTTTATTTGTAGAGAGCTACCGTGAAGCAAATGGATTATTAGTTTAAGTTTTCGGTCTCAATTTTCTTTTTAAAATAAATTGTGAACAATTGTCGAAAAACAAAAAAAAAATAGTATAATTTCTCCTTTTATATTTCTTTTTAGTGCTTTATGAGCACTTGATCGTCTACAAGGAATCACTTTCCCACCTCTCGCAAGATCCGGAACGTTTACGTTCGAAGAAGACTCGCGTTGGATCCTAATTCTTTAAAAAGATTTGAAAGAAGAAATCAATATGGCCGCTAACGGAAACGGTGATGACGGACTACCTCCTGCGGGAGGTGGTTTACCAGTTCCCGACCTCCGAACAATGGAGGAGCTGTGCCAGCCGAGTTGAATGGTGAGGCGGGGAACGATTGCAGATCAAACACTCGTCTGGAAACCAATTTTGGTCTCAAGATTGACATGATTCATACAGTTCAAATTCTTGCCTATTTCACGGAACTACGGGTGACGTTGCGAACAAGGCTTTTGACAAATTTTTGCATGTCACCAAAAGTATCAAAGTGTATGGGGTCACGATTGACGCCTTGTCTATATCTCTTTCCTTACTCCTTGACACATATGCCACCGCTGGTTTGATAGTTTGCAAGGAATTATATCAACAATTTGAAGCAAATGACTAATGTATTTCTCGGAAAATACTTTCACCCTCTATGGTGACGACGTTAAGAAATGAAATCTCCGTTTCCTTTGTTTCAAGGTCCCGATGAGTAATTATTCGAAGCTATAGGCGAACGTTATAAGCTTTCGATATTGATCGTTGTCCTAATAACAACATGTTACCTGTCAACTCACATAGTTACTTTCTATAAACGGTGTTTACTTTAAGACATCGTTGATACCCATCAATGTGTGACCGAAGGGTCCTGTATTAAAAGGCAGACCGAAGAGTGTTATGATCTAATCGAAAATATGACCGCTCACCACAATGATTAGGATACTTCCGCTTAAAGGAGGTTGAGTCAATCTAGTTCTGTCACTGTTTCTTCCGATCGGAAAATTGTAGCACTTAGTTCGAAATGGCAGGAAAGCGAAAATTAACAAAGTTTAATGAAGAGTGTCTTCAAAAATAACCTAATCAATGTAAAAGCAGTAGTTACTCCTAGCTGTGAAACTGTGGTGGTTCATGCTTATAATGATTATCCAACCACCGTTGGGCCAAACTCAGGACTATATGCTACGGGAGCCTATATCAAGGTCGGTATTCTGACCAACCTCAAGGTAACGTAATCTACTTAGCTATCATTCGGACCATTTATCTCGGACACAGGGTTTAATCTGATCAAAACCGAAGCAATCATAAATCAAAACTACAAAAATAGGTATCAGGGAAACAATCATAATCAGAGGTATAAACAAGTGGAGAAAACCATTTCTTTTTTCCTAGGAAGCTAGTCATGTTCAAACACGCCTACGGCTATCATAGCACTGCTGCTCTATCATGCCTCGGTTACAAAGCTCGTTCATCAAGCCCCCAATCCTCTACCACTAATTGTGACTAATACTAGAGTTAAAAAACTCTGAGGCAAATGATGCCATTTTGAAATACATGCAAACAAAATATGACCTCATTTGACCAAATCCTATATATTGAGCTTATGAATATTTTTGGTCATTTTCATGAAAATGAAAATACCGCTTCATCCTCGGGTACGGGAACACTCCCTAGTAATACCATTACTAACCCAAGGGAAGATTTGAAAGGTATCACCACCCGAAGTGGTGTTGCTTATAAGGGACCCACGATTCTCTACTCTTCTTTCCTAAAGTAGTTGGAAGTAAAACCGAGTGCAAAGGACATGGTGCCTGCCTACTAATTAAACGGAAAGTACCAAAGAGTTCCAACCTCGGTTGTATAAATTTTAATTCAATGGTACCCAAATCTAAGCCCGTGTTGTTGAGCTAGTTGAAGCTCCGTTAGGGCTACGAAGCCTACCCGATTCTGTCATTTTTATATCGTGCTAGACTTTAATGATCAATAATGCTCCGCGAAAAGGCTAATAACCAAATGGATAAATTTTTCAAAATCTTCCAACGATTTGCATTTCGACATTAGCTTCGCGGATGCTCTCATTCTCATGCCTAAGTTTGCCTCGACCATTAAGAGTTTGTTTTAAGGCAATAAAGAAAAATGGTATTGATTTTGCAAAGAACTCCGTGTTGAATGAGCATTTGCTCGGCGGTGTCTCCTCAAAAAAGTTACCCAAAAAACTTGGAGACCCCGGCAAGTTTCTCATCCCATGCGATTTTCCCGGAATGGATGTATGCTTAGCCTTGGCCGATCTTGGCGCTAGCATTAACCTCATGCCACTTTTCGTGTGGAAAAAGTTTTTCCCTTCCTGAACTTACTCCTACTTGTATGATCTCTAAACTTGCGGTCGTGTCATTTCTCGACCACGATCGGTGATTGTAGCCATAGATTATCTTCACATAAAAGTGGGAAAGTTCCATTTTTCGGCCGACTTTGTAGTCGTTGACTTTGATGTTCGTTCCTTGAGTTCCTCTTATATCTTGGGAGGGATCCCTTTTTAAAGAGCCGGGTCGTGCTTTTGAATGCTGGTTTACGAGAGAGGGAATAACTCTTCGTGTTGGCAATAAAGCTGTAACATTCAATCTTGATCAAACTTCGAGATACTCCTCTAATTATGATGATATATCGGTTAACCGAATCGACGTCATTGACGTTGCTTGTGAGGAGTATTCTCAAGAAGTTCTTGATTTTTCCGTGAGTGGTAATCCCACTCCAACTTCGGATTCCGGTTGTTTCTACCTCTTCTCCCACTCTTACTCCCTTCGGGGATAGTGATTTTCTTCTTGAGGAAACCAATGCTTTCCTAGCTATTGAAGATGAGCCAATTTCACCGGAAATTGATGACTCTTACTATGATTCGGAGGGAGACATTCTTCTTCTTGAAAAATTTCTTAATGATGATCCATCATCACCACCTCTCCCTCTACAAGAACTTAAAGTTGTTGAGCCTAAAAAAAACAAAAAAAAATCTTCAATTGACGAACCACCCGAGGTTGAACTTAAGGACTTACCGCCTCATCTTGAATATGAATTTTTGGAGGGTACCGACAAATTACCGTCATAATTGCTAAATATTTGAATAGATGAGGGAAAGCCGTCTCTCCATAAAGGTTTCAAAGTCACACAAGCGATCTCTCGCTTGGCAACTTTCCGACATTAAGGGTATTAACCCAGAATTTTGTACAACACTGTTTTTAATGGAGGATGACTCAAAAACCGGCGGTTAACACCAAAGAAGGGTCAATTCCTAAATCACGAGGTGATTAAAAAGGAGGTTCTTAAACTCCTTGATGCCGTGGATTGATTTACCCTATCTCTTTATAGTCCTTGGTGAGGCCGTGTGCATTGCTGTACCGAAAAAGGGTGGCTTTACCGTTGTTGAAAATGAAGAAAATGAGTTAATTCCTACTCGATTGGTTAGGATGACGTGTATGAATGTGAATAACGAAAGTAAATGAGCACGTTAAAGGTCCACTTTCCATTACCTTTATAGACCAGATGCTGGGAAAACTAGCGGGTATCGAATTACTATTGTTTCTTGACGGTTTCTGGGTTACTTTGTAATTCCATCGACCCTCAAATCAAGAAACTACCAAATTTTAACGTGTCCTGATTGAAGTTTCCTACCGTTCGCATGCTTTCGGTTATGGCATGACCAGGCACGTTCCAAAGGTGTATGATGGCTATCTTTCACGATATGATCGAAAAAAGGAAGTCTTTATGGACGACTGCCTTAGGTCTTTGGAAATTCTTCGGAACTTGCCTATCTATTTGGACAAGTTGCTTAAAACGATTGTGAAGATCACCATATTTGTCGTAATTTGGGAAAAAGAAATTTACTATGTATCATCAGTGCTGGTGAATGGTTTTGAGTCTCTTTATGGTCAAGGAAGGTTTTGTCCTTGGCCATAAGATTTCCAAGAACGGGATTGAGGTTGATAAGGCTAAAATGTTGTTATTGCTAAGCTACCTCATCCCACCACCGTCAAAGGAATTCGGAGTTTTCTTGGTCACGCCGGGTTTTATCGTAGATTTATTCAAGATTTCTCGAAAATAGCCCAGAGCAGCGATGAACACGTTCTTCTGAAAAAGATACTATGTTCTTCTTCTCCAAAGAGTGTATTGATGTTTTAAACACTTTTAAGAAAAAATGACCATGAGCACCAATATAAGTTGCCTCCCGATTGAGACACTTACCTTTTGAGCATCATGTGTGACGCAAGAGTGATTTTGCAATAGGTGCCGGTCTTGGGGTAACGGTAAAACAAAAACATTTTAGCCTTACACTACTGCAAGGTAAAAGACTATGTCGGAACATGATGCTCAAGCATATTACACTATGACGAAAAAAGAACTACTTGCCGTGGTGTATGCTTTCGAGAAATTCCGGCCTTACTAAGTCTTGTCAAAAAGTATAGTGTATACGGATCACTCGACATTAAAATACCTTTTTAATAAGCAAGATGCTAAGCGAGGTTGCTCCGGGGGAGTTCTCATCACTTCAAGAATTGATCTCATCATCCGTGTTAAAAAAAGGAGCCGAGAAACCTTTCGGCCCGACTCATTTGTCCCCTTTAGAGAGTCCTCACCAAAGTTATTTCCTAGGTTTAGTTTTTGTCTTGCTCGAAAAAAAAGGAATAAATGAAACTGTTTCCTCTTGAAACAAATTTAGTATGGTATCATTTTTAGTGGCGATTCTAGTACTATGGTTTGTGATTTTGCAAATTACATTCAGGGGAACTTTGTTGTGAAAGGGCATGTCGTCCAACGAAAGAACAAAATTCTTCAAAGACGTGTAGCATTACTTTTGGGACGACCCTTCTTGTTAAAATCTATAGGATCAAGTCATCCCGGTGGTGTGTTCAATGGCTAAGAAGACCCAATGATATTCTTAACGGCTTGCCATAATATGGACTCACAGGGGACATATGGCCCGAACTTACACCGCAAAAAGGTGTTTGACTTCGGTTTTATTTGGCCCACAATTTATCGTTATGCACTATGACTTGGTCTCACGGGTTGTTGACGCTTGTCAACTCAGGAAAAATTCTCACAAAGGGAAGAAATGGCCACAAAGTGCAATCCAAAAGTTTGTGCAGATCTTGAGTTTGAAGGCATCGTTTTAGGGGACGTTCCGTCTTCACGAGGTGGGGAACAGTATATACTAGTGTCCTGTCAATCTATTTGTTCGAATGGGTTTTAAGCGACAAGCGCTCACCCACCAATGACGCCCGTGTTGTTGTTAAATTTTAAATCTCTTTGCTCGGTTTGGAACTCCCACGCGTATCATTAGTGATCGCAAGGTACTCACTTTTTGTAATGACAATTAACCAAACAGGTCATGTTAAGTAACTGGTGTCACTCACGTCTTGCTACGCGTATCACCACAAACCTATGTGGGAAGTGGAAGTCCTCCCAAACCGTGGTTTAGAAAGAATCTTGGAAGGACGTTGGTAGAACGTGGCCTTTTGGTCGGTATATATTAGAGGGCACTATGGGCCTTACGTTACAACTTCAAAAACCCATAGGGTGTTATCACTTATAGCTGTGTTACGGATAGGCATGTATTCATAACGATCGAGCTCGAGCACAAGCTTATTGGGCCTTGATGCATGAAAACTTTGATACCTGAAGTCCGCGGGTGCCTCACTAAAAAAAGTTCTATCAATGAATTAAATGAACTACATGATCAGCACTTCGAGAAACTCTTGATTTACAAAGAGAAGACAAAGAGATCCACGACTCCAAATCAAGAACAGCGTGTTCAACGTTGTATGACGAGTCCTTCTTTTTACTTCTCGATTGAAGATCTTTCTGGGTAAACTCAAGACCGATGGAAAGGAGCCGTTCACGTTTTGCCAGTTTCCCTTATGGCACCGTCGAGTTATCTCTCAAAACGAACTGGCAAATTTCAAGGTGAATCGGTCTTAGACTCAAGCCAATACTTTGAGAAAGAACATACCACCGATGGTTGTCTCGGATCTCCAAACTTTCCCACTAAGGAAACTAAATTCGGGGCGGGATAAGCTTTAGTGAACTAAAATAAATGCTCTCGTGAGGTGGCCAACCCATTAATTTATATTAGATATTATTGCTTATCCCTAATAGAATTAGTACAGTTTTGAATGCATCTTTAATAGTGTGTGTTGTGAGGGGTGGGGGACGGCTTTGTTCTTCGTTTCCTTTCTTGCTCCTAGCCTCTTTTTTTTCTGTTTGTTTTATGTGTAGTATTTAGTCCAGGATTGCCCAGAGTATTTTGTAGCCTCTCGTGCTTTAGGTTTTGTTCGTTTCGTTCACTCGAGCTTACAATCCTCTAGCTTCTTATGGGAATCATTTCCAAATCTATATCGACTAAGTTTATCTTTAAGCCTATTAATAAACGGCTTTTGATTTACGTTCAAGAGACCATTCCTTTAAACAGTTGGACACAATGTCAATTATAGTATGGGGGAGAAGCTATCGATTTGATATATGCCTTCATTCGTCTGTTTTACGTATATCCTGTTTTTACAACCAAAATACCCAAAAAAAAAAAAAAAAAATGATAAAATATTTAAAAAAAATTTTAAAATTAAATAAATAACGTGTGTTTATCACAATTTTGCCACTTTTTCATGTAGGTAGAATTAGAATAAAATTTTGACTCGATCAAAGCGTTTGGTTGAGCTCTAGCTTGGTTACTTAACTATTTGGGACTATAAGCATCAAGGATTTTTTATAATGGTTTTAAATTCGACAAAGAACGAAAAAAATGATAGAGTTAAGTTTATGAGTTGGATTATGCTAAACAAGGATTATTTGGAAAATCTTAAAGCTAATGTTGTGTGTAATTTGTGGCTTTTCGTTTTTCTCTATAAGTTCTTCACCGGATTAAAATACGTGTTATTTTGAAAAGAATTAAACTTAAATCCATCATTTGGACAAATGTAGATCCAATAACATTTTTGTCCTCTCGTAGTGCAAATATATACTTAAATAATTTTACAAAGAGAAGTACTATCTATATATATAGTGGTATTAAAGTTTAGTTAAAAAATAGAAAAGAAGAGTGAAAAATAAATGAATAATGTTGAATAAGGTAATTATATAAATTGTGGGCTGAAATTAAAAGTTTATTGCCTTCGGCCGGCTCAAACGATGTGGGGCAAGTCTTAAATGAAGGCCCATTGTAGAATAAATATATCGATTAGACTGATAAAAGTTTGTATGATCTTGCCGGCTCACAACGATGTGGGCAGCCTTCTAAAAGGTCTCGAGGATTGTTTGCATCATGGTTATCTCTTTGTAAGTGTAATAAATGTTGATTTATATAAAATATAGGAAAATATCTTTATCTTAAATTTAAATATGCTTTCGAACTAAGACTATTTCATTTTAAGTTGTGGTATTTATGAATTTATCTTTCATTTTTTCAAACTAAGACTATTCATACATGTTAGTTGCTTAAAAAGAAAAGTATAAAAAAAATGAGAAAAAGGGAAAATACAAAAAAATATGAGTGGTAATAAGTGTAGATTTATAATATTGGTCAAAATGAGTACTCAAAAGAAAATTTTATGGCGACATTCACCCCTCAGACTCAACTGATACCTGAGCAAGTATTTTGGTCAATAGATCTAGAAAAACAAAAGGCCAATGCCTCACCCCTGCCTGTCCTGCCACCTACGACTGTGTATCCTCCTAATACACCGGTCCATTTGGTCCCTTGAACGCTTCTAACTACAAGTCAAGTAAATATTGGTCTGTATGTAATTACTCAACTATTTTGGGATTTTGAGAAAACTTGTAAAAAGCGTATCACACCAACCGGCATAACTGAAGGGGAAAGGGGTTTTGAACAAACAAAAAGGTGTTACTTAACCGAAGTAATTCCATTTTTCAATCTACTCAAAGAACATTTTGAAGGAATTCAAAAATCTCTAGTCACTGAAGTTAGGGCAATGAAAGCTGTTTTTGACAATTTGGAAGCCGAAGTGGACCAGAATGAGACAGACCTACGGAGTGGTGAGATTGAACGGAAAAACCTTCTCATCACCAATGAGAACTTAGTTGTTGAATGCTTGTCCAAAGATGTGTTTTATACTGCAACGGATTCTGTACTAAACGTGTCTAGATTTTCTGACATGCATGATGCTTTCACTAGTGCTCAAAAACGTATTGCCAACCTTGAATCTAAAAATTTTAATCTAAAAAACAAGATTCAACAGGATGATCACGACTCAATGATAAAACATTTTTCCAAACTTGAAGTTGAACACTTCAACTTACAATTAAAGTATCAAAATCTCAAAGAACGTTTTGGAAACAAAAAACCAGTGACATCTTCGGATGCTCCTTCATTTGATTTACTGTTTGTGATTGGGAAACTAAATGAACAGATTCAAAGTCGAGGTAATATGATTCGTGGATTAAAGGAGAAAATCTCTGGCTTAACAAAGAAAAATAGTGATACAGATCCCACTTTTGACCTTAAGGCTTTAGTTTCTCAGAACAAAGATTTAACTACAAAGCTCAATGCCCTTCACGATCTCAATGAATGCTTTAGGGCAGAAAATGCAAAAGTTAAGCAACATTATAAGGAGTTGTATGATTCAATTAAAATAACGCGTGCCAAAACCACTGACCAGAACAACTCTTTGTTATCTGAAATTGAACACCTTAAGGATCAACTTAGAGAGAATTCCAAATGTGTCTGTTGGGAATTACGTTTTCCTAACTTAGTACCGACAGTATTAATAGTTAGTACTGATAGTTATAGTTAGTACTGACAGTACAAAATGTTAAGTACTGATCAGTTAGTTAGTACCGATAGTAGAAATTAGTTAGTACCGTTTAAGAGATATGTATGAGATATTTTAGGAAAAGATATGTATTATCTTTTACGCGTTTTGTAAGCCTGTTAGGGTTTATCATTGGTCTATAAAAGGATCCCTCTTGGCATAATTAGAGATACGAGCTCAATACATCTCATACAAATCATATATCATGGTTAGTAATCTGTAATCATTCAAAGCAGATTAATAGAAATTATTATTTAGTTTTTCATTGTTCTTCTAAGTACTTGTGTTAAGATTCCGTATTAACACATAGTATTCATAGTCAGTGTTTCTACATAGTCAAACTGTATTTATACATCTTGGCTATCATCCTTTATAGGCGGCAAAGATCTATTCAGTTTGGGACTCACAATATCCTTAAGGGATACATTTTTATAAACTTCTAAAGGCTACTTGAGGACAAGTAGGATTCGAGTGGGGGATATTTGATGACATCAAATAACGTTTATTTTATAGCATCATTTATCTCATGTAAATAACCCGTTTTGTATAATTATTGCAAGAATTGGTACTTAATCGTTTATATTTGAGAATTGCAGTAAGTATCGAGTATTTGGCAAAAGATGGAGAAAAAGACGTGTTTTGAAGCATAAACGAAGAGTCTAAGAAAGTCGACTGATTCTGACATCGATACGCCATTTCATTCTAGACAAATACGTCGTATCTAAAGACTTTGAAGAACTCAAGACCATTGCCTGACTTTGAAGAATACGCCATTGATACGCCGTATATGATACTTTGGTCAAAAATCAAGAAAAACACATTTTCAGCCAATACTCCGTATCCAAAAACCCAATACTCCGTATTGCCAATACGCCGTATCCAAAAATCGGATACGGCGTATCCAAATTCCTGCGCAAGAATTTTGGAATATTTTATTCTTGGAGCCCACGCCAAGTCATCCAATACGCCGTATTGAGCTTCTCAATACGCCGTATCGAACCGACTACCAGACCCTATATATATAGACGACCCTAAACTCAATTTTGAGTATGCAAGTGAATCCCTAAACCACCAAGTCGACCAAGAGACGAATAAAGGAGCCTAGAAGGTCAGAAAAGAGCCTCAAGATCATAGGAAAACTCTTGTAATCATCGTGCAACCGAATACGCGTTCGATTAAGGTTTCTTTATTTTAATCGTTCATATATCAAACCGTGTGTATTTTTACAATGACTATCGGCTGATACCTTTAGGTATCAGCCATGTTTATGAAGATCTAATGTTTGGTTTGTTTATCTTGATTGCTTAATTTATCGTTGATTGTTGTTTATGTTTATCAATTTATATTCATTTACGTGCTTAAGTATGCAACCTATCATTCAACTGGGTCTAGTCCTACATATTTAATGCGCTGCAACTTCGGTGTTGTTTGGGCGTAGGCTAAGAGTCCGGGATAGCTCTCCATATTGCAATTTATATGTTTAGAATCATAGGATCACAAATATTAACCTATCTTTGCCTTTAGATTAGTGAGCTTAGTTGAGCCATAAGGTGACCTTGGTCTCAACGAGTACGTTCTTATTCCATTGGTAAGGACTCGGACAGTGGACTACTAGTATATAAAGAGCCGTTAAGCAGTAAGTGGGTAAAGTATCGATGAGCTAGGGTTTAGTAAGAGCACCATTACTTAGATCCTAAGATAGATTATAATCAACATAAGGATGTTTTATGCGGATGCGTCTAATTATGATAGAATTAGCGTGTCTAGGTCTTAGGAAGAAGTATCGTCTAAGTCTAGGAATGATATGTCCTTTCGAGATAAGACAATCATTGCAATAAATAAAAAAACCTGCATTTTATCAGATTATTCATGGTTGATACGTTTTCCTTACATTAGTTCTCGACTGTTCCTCTATCGTTTGCTTGGCTTTTGTGTATGTTTATTGCTTTACTTGTTATTAAAACCTTAGGTTAGATACACAAAACCGTGCCAATCTCTCAGGCTGAAACCCTCCTTTTGCATTAGTTTTAGGTTTAACTTAGATAACTAAAATACGGATAGAATTACGAATTGATGCTCTTGCTCTTAGTAATCGACACCCTACTTACCAATGAAACTACAATTGACTGGGCACACTGCCCGTTAAAGTGTTATTTTTAGGTATATTCGGCATAAAAGAAATAGTAAAACTTGATACATAAAATAACACCTACACAACGACACATCAACATTCCAAGTTTTGAATGCTCAAGAGAAGTTCAAAGGAAATGATATTTAATAAGATAAATATAACATCATTTTCCTGTTAAGCATAATTTTTCAAGATATTTTTAAAAAGAATTTCAAAATCTTTCAAAATTGTGTGCTTAACAAACTCCTGCTCCAATGTTTCACTCTAATCTATTTTTGAGGGGGATCATAAATATTGAAATTAGTACATTCTTCATGCATTCCTGTTTTCCCATTGATTAGTTAGTCTAACAAGTGGATCAACATACATTAACTTATATTTAGATTCACTTGATAAGTAAAAAATTGTCAAAACATATTCAATTTTTAAGGGGGAGAATAGTGATTAAAATGTGATCAATATGGCTTAATAATGGATAAGATTTGTTGAATATAAGTGCGTTCCTGTCCTTGCATGTGCAAAATTCTTTCATAATATGATGCATATGTGTAGAGGGAGCTTTTTGGTGATATAGAAAACCCTCAATGTGTAATAAATGATTTCTCAAACACGTTGATTGCTTTTTCAATGGTTTTATGGCTTCAATGAAAATACACAAAGACCAACCAACTATTGTTATTTTCGAAGATACAAGGCGGTTAAGGTTAGGTATTTTGTTCCATGATCTATCCAGAACTGGAGGGATCTACCTAGGGACACTCCAATAGATAGAGTAGAAGTCCTTAGGTATGATTGAAAAAAAGAGTAAAGTAAGATTGGAAAGAATGTTATCCAAGGCATGATTTATCACCAGAACAAATCCAACATGGTGATAATGAGGACGTGTTGGAATAACATTGAAGGGGTTAAAGAATAAAAAAGAATTGTAAGGATAAAGGGTGTAAAGAAAAAAGCCATTCATACAACCTTAGGCAGAAACCGGGTCAATGCATAATCTATCGGTAATCACAAAGATGATTCTGGTATTGAAGACAATTCATCATGTGTAACACCCCTATTTTCATATATCTCAGCGGAAGGGTCATTTGGGGTGCTACGTCATAATATAACAACTCAAGCATAGAAAATGACTTGAAAAGAGACGTTTTTAAATACTTTCATTCGAAATAAAAGTTTACATCATAGGTCCCAAATTGTTTCGTAATTCATACAACATTTTTACAAATCATCTTCGAATGACTTTTATTTAATGGGCCTTCAAAACATTTAGGTTTCCATAAGCGACAATAAAAATCTCCATCGCCGAATTACCTTCAAGGACCTGAGATAAAACATGCTAAAACGTCAACAATAATGTTGAGTGAATCCATAGAGTTTATATATATAAACAATAAAATTTCCGAACACAAGTATCATTTCTCAATATTCATCAGGATATAACGATGTGGCCAAACAAAGTTATATCGGGGGATTATTTATAAGTCTCATGACATTGAACGTTACCATCTAATTATGTTGGGGTTCCCAACAAGGTATGCCTACTATACACCCTCGCTATGAGTGCATATTATTCTCTATACAACGCATCCGTTGTGTCATATTCCCGACACTTGACGATAGCCAGTCGTCACGGATTGGAGGTGGCAGCCTCCAAATAGTACTATTTCATGTATAAGCGTCTACCATTTCCCGGTAGTTAACAATTCATGATTTCCGCAGGTCTTTTATCTAGCGAGTTAAGCTAACTTATAATAATAATCGAGGCAACTAGCATACAATCTCCCTTGTGTTCTATTTTAAAAACAAGCATGTTATCTCCCTCGCGGGTTTATAAAACAATTAAAGTGTAAAAATGCGAGGCTATGAACTCACTTAGTGATGTCGGATGAGAATATCGATGAATAAAAACTTCGGAAGTAGGCGCGTCAATCAACCAAGACCTATACAAATTGTAACGGGTCTTAGGTTTCTAGTCGATAAAAATTAACGAAAACTCATAAATTAAATAAGTATATGTATACATGTAGTTTATATGATGATCATGCTCTTGCAACATATTTATTTCACACTTAGAGTTTTCTAGGTTTTTAACTTGTTTTTATTAGCCATTTTACTAGTATTGTCTAAATTAGCTCAAAAAGCCCAATAGGCCCATTAAGCAAGCCCATTAAGTTATTAAGTTGATATTATCACTCAAAGACCAGGTCCTAGCCCATTAGTTAGGTCCAAGTGGATTGGGCCTAAAGCTAAGTCCACCAAAAATTAAAATTCATTTTGTTTCATTTGAGGCTAGTGGGATCATAAGGCCTTATGGCCCATTTTAAAGCTTGTAAATGACACATGTTATAATTTATCGTGGTTCTCGAGGTCTGGGACAACCTTTTTAATTATCAGTAGTTAGCCTTTAAAGGTCTCGCAAGAAATAGGTCCTACCACATCGGGTTTTAGTTTAAAAAATCCGCTTACAGTAGAATAAAGTGTTCGGGTAGTAGTAAATTTTGTATAAAGGTCTTTTATGTTTACGAAAATAGTCATAATTTAAAATCCGTAAATGGAAAATTGATATATTTGAATCCTTAGTTTCAATATTTTAAGTGTAATCTACAGATCCAAATCTATTTTTGTACTAGTTTAAGTATACATATCATATGAACTAATTACTACATAAAGGTCAAGTTACCAATTCGGTACTGAAATCTCACTTTCTTCATCAACCAATCCACAACCATTTTTGTATGCCATATTACAAACCTCAAAGAGTTGGTTGACTATCCAATGATTCAGATTCTACATGATATTTATCTAGGTCTTATAGTTTAAAAAACTTTTTAACCAACTCAGATCCTGTAAATGTGATTTTTTATACCATACTGTACACAAGTCATAATCCACTAGTTTTGAGCGGTGTTTGATCATATCTCACTCAATATTCACTTTCTAGAAATTATCCAATTTGCCAAGTGTCCAAAAAAAGGATTATCTACAACCTAATGTACTCAAATCCAACCTCAAACCTGTATAAATTTATAAAACCTACTGTTCATTATAGCTCATAATTTTTATGATATTTTCACCTGTTTTAGATGACTATTTTAGCTATAATTAACCTAGATCTATACATGCATGGCCATTTTTATTACTTGATCATCAAATATCATACATGTACATATACAATTGAAAATCAAAAGAAAACATAAACAAGAACTCATTAAACTTTTACCACAAAAAGTGTAGAAAGAGCACAATGATCAAAATAAGAACAAGGATTGATGGAAGCTTCAACTCTAAACTTAATCTTCACCCAAAAATACTATTGACCACCATTTTCTTTACCTAAATGACTTTATAAAAACTTGTATAATCTCAGCCCCAACTTGTATATAATCTTCCTTGAAAACCTCTTTAAATCACCTCCAAAATACAAGGGTTATACTAGGTTGTCATTTTTACTAGTGTGCTTATTATTTGATCTTCAAGTTTTTATGGATTTGATGTTTTTGGTGAGTGTTGGTGGCGTCACAAGGTGAAAGGGAGAGAGCAAGATCAAATTTGTGTTGATAATTATGGCTTGTGTGTGTTATCTTGGTCAAAATGAGCCTTATATGTGTTAAGTGTGAAAGTGCCAAGTGTATAGAGTTGGATTAACATGATGCTAAGATGTTCATGAGCACTCTTTAGGATTAGCCTACCATCATGAGATGAGGTGGTGAATTCACTAACTTATTTAGTGGTTGGTATAGAGTTAGCATTTTAGGTTACGAATTTTAAGATAAGGGTGGGTAGTTTTTTGAGCTAACGGTTATTAACGTAAAATATAACGAAAGTGAAGGGCGAACCCCACGAAGTGAAAACGAACTAAGTAAAAATAGTTCTAAGAAAACGGGTATTATCAAAGTCTGATATTTAAAAAGGTACGATTTGTAGTCGTTTTTCGTAAAAAGTAAAAATAGTACGAGACACGAAAAATAAAAACGAATGTAATAAAAACATTTCTACGGCATTTTGGAAATATAAACGTCGATGCTTAACGTAGGATTCACCGGTTCTTCGTAAATGTTACGTAAATTACAAGTGTAAGCCCTAATTTTTCCCGGTTAGACGTGAGTTCATATCTCAACATAAAAATGAAAATTATAATTAATACTCGAGAATAAAATAACGACCTGAAATTGATGGATTGTCACAGCATTTCCCCCTAAAAAGGGATCTTCGTCCCTGAAGATCAATTCATCTTGTTGCTCGCTTCTTATTAAAATCAAAGAGATGAGGATATTTCTTCCACATCTGATCCTCCCGTTCCCAAGTATATTCCGGTCCACGACTCGAGTTCCATCGAACTTTAACTATAGGAATCCGACTTTGCTTAAGTTGTTTCACTTCTCTATCCATGATTTCAATGGGTTCTTCGATGAAATGCAACTTCTCGTCGATCCTTACTTCGTCGAGTGGAATGATAAGATCTTCATCTGATAAACATTTCTTTAAGTTTGAAACATGGAATGTATTGTGTATTCCTTGAAGCTCTCGGGGTAAATCCAGTTTATATGCCACCGGACCTACTCTTGATAAAATCTTGAATGGTCCAATATAACGGGGACTTAATTTCCCACGTTTCCCAAATCAAACAACACCTTTCCACTGTGATACTTTCAACATAACTTTGTCACCCACTTCGAACTCCAAAGGTTTACATCTCACATCCGCATAACTTTTATGTCTACTACGAGCAGCCAATGATTGGTTCTTGATTTGCACAATAATCTCTATCGTTTCGCGAATGATTTTTGGTCTCGTGAGTTGGGCATCTCCAACCTCACTCCAACATACAAGCGATCTACATTTCCTTCCGTATAGAGCTTTGAAAGGTGCGGCTTTAATACTAGCGTGATAACTATTATTGTATGAGAATTCAGCCAAAGGTAAGTACTTATCCCAGCCACTACCAAAGTTAATCACGCAAGCACACAACATGTCCTCTAATGTCTGTATCGTTCTTTCACTCTGACCATCAGTTTCAGGATGGTAAGCAGTGCTCATATCTAAATTTGTCCCCAATGAATTTTGAAGAGATCTCCAAAACCTTGATGCGAAACAAGGGTCTCGATCCGAAATAATCGACACAGGCACCCCGTGCCTACAAACAATCTCCTTCAAATATAATCGAGTAAGTTTCTCCATTTTTATACTTCTCGTTCATCAGAATAAAGTGAGCAAATTTAGTCAATCGATCAATAATGACCCAAATTGAATCATATCCAGATGGTGTTCTTGGAAGCTTTGTAATGAAATTTATTGTAATTCTCTCCCATTTCCAAACAGGAATTTCCGGCTGCTGAAGTAATCCTGACGGCTTTTGGTGTTCAGCCTTGACTTTAGCACATGTCAAGCACTTACTGACATATGTCGCAATGTCAGCTTTCATATTCGGCCACCAGTATAACTTCCTCAAATCATGGTACATTTTATCCGACCCAGGATGAATGGAATATTTTGATTTATGAGATTCCAACATGATTAGATCCCTTAATCCTCTGAATAAGGGTAACCATACTCGTCCTTTCAGACATTTCGTACCATCGGATCTAACTTCAAATGGCTCCCCTTCGCCACGAAATCCTTTGGCACCAATATTTTCCTCCTTGCACGCTTCAACTTGTGCATTTTGAATTTGTTCGGGTAAATTGTTATGTACCGTCACCACTAAAGCACGCACTCGAATCGGTTCCTTATCCTTCCTGCTCAACGCATCAGCGACAACATTCGCCTTTCCCGGGTGATAACGAATAACACAATCGTAATCACTCAGAAGTTCAATCCATCTACGCTGCCTCATATTTAGCTCTTTCTGATCCAAAATATATTGTAGGCTTTTGTGATCGGTGTATACCGTACACTTAGTGCCGTACAAATAATGTCTCCATAGTCGAAGAGCAAAAACCACCGCTCCATAAGGCTTTTGGGTAGAAGTCCCAACAGTAGCCTCGGGTGCAACATCAACCTCGGGTGCAACATCAACCTCGGGTGCAATATCAATCTCCTCGTCCTCTGAATCAGAATCGGATGACACATCTCTAGGTGGCGGGGTTTTGTCACTCTCCACCTCATAAGGAAATATCAACTCAGCATCATCCTCGAGCTCAGTATCAACATCTTCCTCGGGTTCTTCCTCGGGATCTTCTTCAGGATCTTCTTCAGGATCCTCATCGTCATAATCAACCAAATCAATATCATCGAGAATGTCAACCATTGATTTTTGAGTGTATAATATGAGTTGTGTGTGTGTGATGGTCAAAGTTAGCTTATATAAGCTTGGACCAAAAATATGCCAAGTGTTTAGACATGAAGCAAGAATCAACACCAAGGGGACACCTAGTCCCTTGGTTGATCCGCCCTAATGAGAGGGGTTTTTAGTGGGATGAGTTATAAAAACTTGTCCCACATTTTGTAAATACGGGTATTATCAAAGTCCGATATTTAAAAAGGTACGCCACGTAAAGGTTTTACGTAAAATACGAAAAATGCACGTAACACGAAAAATAAAAACGAATGTAATAAAATTATTTCTACGGCATTTTGAAAATATAAACGTCAATGCTTAATGTAGCATTTGCCGGTTCTTCGTAAATGTTACATAAATTACAAATGCAAGCCCTAATTTTCCCGGTTAGTCGTGAGTTCATATCTCAACATAAAATTGAATAATATATTTAATACTCGAGAATAAAATAACGACCTGAAATTGACGGATTGTCACACCTTAACAGTCTGAAACAAGCTCCACGTGCTTGGTATGATTTGCTCTTTTCGTTTCTACTCTCCCAGAAGTTCTCAAAAGGCACTGTTGATCCTACATTATTCATTATGATAGAAGGCAAGGACATATTACTGGTACAAATTTATGTCGATGATATTATTTTTGCCTCTACTAAAACTGATCTTTGTGAATCATTTTCTAAAATCATGTGTTTAAAATTCAAGATGTCGATGATGGGAAAACTATCATTTTTCTTAGGACTGCAGATTTCTCAGAGTCCCAGAGACATCTTTTTAAACCAATCCAAATATGCTCTTGAATCACTTAAAAAGTATGGTCTGGAAACCTGTGACCTGGTGGATACTTTAATGCTGGATAAATCCAAACTAGATGAAGACCCACAAGCAAAAGCCATTGATCATACGCGTTATCGTGGAAGGATTGGCACCCTTATGTATCTCACATCCAGTAGACCAGACCTTGTATTTGCTGTGTGCATGTGTGCCCGGTATCAGGCAAAGCCTACCGAAAATCACTTACATGCGGTTAAGCGAATCTTTCGATACCTAAGAGGAACCATTAATATGGGTCTGTGGTATTCGAATGATTCTTGCATTGCTCTAACAGCTTTTCCAGATGCTGACCATGCGGGTTGCCAAGATACCAGAAAAAGTATGTCTGAAAGTATGCAACTATTAGGTGATAGATTGGTGAGCTGGTCGTCAAAGAAACAAAAGAGCACCACCATATCCAGTACGAAAGCTGAATGCATTGCCTTGTCAGGATATTGTGCTCAAATACTTTGGATGCGATCACAATTGACTGACTATGGCCTTGTGTTCAACAAGATACCTCTATACTGTGATAATAAAAGTGCCATTGCTTTATGTTTCAACAACGTCCAACACTCCCTATCCAAGCATATAGATAGCAGACATCACTTTTTCAAGGAGCAAGTGGAGAATGGGGGTGGTTAAGCTGTATTTTGTTAGAATAGAGTATCAGTTTGTAGACATTTTTACTAAGCCTTTAGCACGAGAACGACTTGACTTTATCATCAACAAGCTTGGTATGAGAAGTATGTCTCCTGAGACTTTGCAAAAGCTGGCAGACGAAGAGGAAGAGTAATGGTGGTAAACTCTTCACATATCCTATGTATCATATGTATATAAGAAAATCAGAAAATTTCAAAAAGATTTTTCATTTTATATAAACTTTTCAAAAAAGAAAATACAAAAATATAAAACCTATAAAACAATATACAAAATTAAAAAAATCAGAAAATATAAAAATATGGTGTTTATGACACGTCTTCTAAAAATTGATACCATTTACGGCCTTAGAAATGTCATTTAATAATGATACGATGCTGTAAATGAAGTTCGAGCAGAAGTTCCAAATGCTTTCAAAACATGTCATAATGGCTTGATATTATTTCCGATAGCAACCTGGTCTTCAACTTAAAGGCATGTATTAGGTCAAAAAGAAAACTTGACCTCACAACGGGAAATTAATTTTTCTCGAGAATGAATTACTTCATATTCATTGAAAGGCTTGTGTTTACTTTGCAACACAACCCGTGCTATCTAATCAAATAGGTTTATGTGTCAGTGCATTTATTTATGTAAAATGAGAGAAATCTTGTTTTTATTGGTGTTGTTATTGAAAAATAATTAAACATATCAGTTTCTCATTAGAAACGATTTTAAAAAGAATTTTTTATCTCTCAAACAATGTCTACAGCTCTTTAAATAGAAAATGGGACATTATTTGAGGGGGAGGAATAGTCAAATTCTTTCAAAAATGATCTTTCAAAAAGTCAACACGAAATAAAAAGGAAAAATGTTTTTACTATAACGGATCATCAATTAAAGTGGAGTTAATGTATTGATGCAGCGAGAAAAATTGATTGAGTTGACGACTCTAGGCAACTTAGAAAAGAATGAAGAAAATTATACGACCCATGACTTGGAGTTGGGAGCGGTGGTTTTTGCTCTTCGATTATGGAGACATTATTTGTACGGTACTAAATGTACGGTATACACCGATCACAAAAGCCTGCAATACATTTTGGACCAGAAAGAGCTAAATATGAGGCAGCATAGATGGATTGAACTTCTGAATGATTACGATTGTGTTATTCGCTATCACCCGGGAAAGGCGAATGTGGTCGCTGATGCGTTGAGCAGGAAGGATAAGGAGCGATTCGAGTGGTGCTTTAGTGGGAACTGACTACATAAACATTTACCCCGGACAAATTCGAAATGCACAAGTTGAAGCGTGCAAAAAGGGAAATATTGGTGTCGAATGATTTCGTGGCGAAGGGGAGCCGTTTGAAGTTAGATCCGATGGTACGAAATGTCTGAAGGGACGAGTATGGTTACCATTATTTGGAGGATTGAGAGACCTATTAATTCATGTTGGAATCTCATAAATCAAAATATTCTATTCAATCCTGGACGGATAAAATAGTACATGATTTGAGAAAAAAAGTTTGACTGGTGGCCGATTTGAAAGCTGATTTTGTGACATATGTCTGTAAGTGCTTAACAAGGTGCTAAAGTCAAAGCTGAACGCCAAAAGCGTCAGGATTACTCAGGCAACCGGAATCCTGGTGGAAATGGGAGAGAATTACGATGGATTTCATTACAAAGCTTCCAAGAACACCATCTGGATATGATTCAATTTGGGTCATTGTTGACAGATTAACTAAATCTGCTCACTTTATTCCGATGAATGAGAAGTATAAAATGGAGAAGCTCACTAGATTGTATTTGAAGGAGATTGTTTGTAGGCACGGGGTGCCTGTGTCGATTATTTCAGACAGAGACCCTCGTTTCGCGTCAAGATTTTGGAGATCTCTTCAAAAATCTTTGGGGACAAATTTGGATATGAGCACTGCTTACCATCCTGAAACTGATGGTCAGAGTGAAAGAACGATACAGACAT
The DNA here is from genome assembly GCA_026074375.1 of Tanacetum coccineum. Taxonomy (NCBI): domain Eukaryota; kingdom Viridiplantae; phylum Streptophyta; class Magnoliopsida; order Asterales; family Asteraceae; genus Tanacetum; species Tanacetum coccineum. The sequence goes on along the minus strand of BQNB010009524.1, from coordinate 41,317 downwards.
TAGAAGACATGTTACGTGCTTGCGTGATTGACTTTGGTAGTGGCTGGGATAAGCACTTACCTTTGGCTGAATTCTCATACAATAATAGTTATCACGCTAGTATTAAAGCCGCACCTTTCGAAGCTCTATACGGAAGGAAATGTAGATCGCCTGTATGTTGGAGTGAGGTTGGAGATGCCCAACTCACAGGACCAGAGATGATTCGCGAAACGACGGAGATGATTGTGCAAATCAAGAATCGATTATTAGCTGCTCGTAGTAGACAGAAAAGTTATGCGGATGTGAGACGTAAACCTTTGGAGTTCGAAGTGGGTGACAAAGTTATGCTGAAAGTATCACCGTGGAAAGGTGTTGTTCGATTTGGAAAACGTGGGAAATTAAGTCCCCGTTATATTGGACCATTCAAGATTTTATCAAGAGTAGGTCCGGTGGCATATAAACTGGAATTACCCCGAGAGCTTCAAGGAATACACAATACATTCCATGTGTCGAATTTAAAGAAATGTTTATCAGATGAAGAACTAATCATTCCACTCGACGAAGTACGGATCGACGAGAAGTTGCATTTCATCGAAGCCCATTGAAATCATGGATAGAGAAGTGAAACAACTTAAGCAAAGTCGGATTCCTATAGTTAAAGTTCGATGGAACTCGAGTCGTGGACCAGAATATACTTGGGAACGGGAGGACCAGATGTGGAAGAAATACCCACATCTCTTTGATTTTAATAAGAAGCGGGCGACAAGATAAATTGATCTTCAGGGACGAAGATCCCCTTTTAGGGGGAAATGCTGTGACAATCCGTCAAATTCAGGTCGTTATTTTATTCTCGAGTATTAAATATAATTTTCATTTTTATGTTGAGATGTGAACTCACTATTAACCGGAAGAAATTAGGGTTTACGTTTGCAAATTAAGTAACGTCAACGAAGAACCGGAGAATCCTATGTTAAGTATCGACGTTTATGTTATCGAATTTCCGTAGAAATATTTTTATTACATTCGTTTTTATTTTTCGTGTCGTACTATTTTTACTTTTTACGAAAAACGACTACAAAACGTACCTTTTTAAATATCGGACTTTGATAATACCCGCATTTACAAAATGTGGGACAAGTTTTTTATAACTCATCCCACTTATAACCCCTCCCATTAGGGCGGATTCACCAAGGGTGGAGGTGTCCCCTTGGTGTTAATTCTAGCTCCATGCTTGAACACTTGGCACACTTGTTCTAAGCACATATAAGGCTCATCTTTGACCAATTATCACACACACATCTCATACTACAACTAAAAATTTTGAAATTTCTCTCTTCCTCTCACTCTCTTGACGCCACACACACTCCACAAACACCTATTTTATAAATTTTTGAAGATCAAAGATTAAGCACACTAGTGAATATGACTACCTAGTGTAATCCTTGCATTTTTTAGGTGATTTAAAGAGGTTTTAAAGAAGGTCTGTATACAAGTTGGGGCTGAAGTTAAACAAGTTTTTATCAAGTCTTTGGGTAATGAAAATGGTAATCTAAAATAATTTGGGTGAAGATCAAAGTTGGAGTAGAAGGGTTATATTGTTTTTTTTGATCAATTGATTATTCTCATCATTTATTTGGGGTAAAACTCTACTTGTTTTCATTATTATTGTATTTTTGATTTCTGTATTATATATGTAAATGTATGATATATGATGATCAAGAGGTGAAATTGTCCATGCATGCATAGATCTAGGTTAAAAATGGCTTAATCAACTATTGAAACTAGCTAGAAATCACTAAAATCTATAGGCTGATGTTAACATTAAGTTCTGGACTTTTGAGTAACTTTGAGAGTTGATTTGAATACTCTAAGTTGTAGACAAATGTCTTGTGATCATGTAGCAAATTGGATCCCCATTGGAATATAAAAATTGAGTAAGTTATGGACAAAACACTAAAACTAGTGGATTCTGACCTTGCTATACAGATGAGTTGGTTAAAAGGTTAAAACTATGAGACCTAGATAAAATCATGTAGGTTTTGAACCAGTTGAATGGTCAACCAATTCATTATGGTTTGTAAATGGCATCAAAAATGGTGAAAGTGAAATTGAAGTCCGAATTTGTAACTTGACATTTATGTATAAAAGTAACCCTGTGCATATGTATGACTAAAAGATGTACTAAAATGAGTTTAAATCTGTAAAGTGGACTTAAATATGAAGCCAAGCATATAAATATATTTGTGTGTATGAATCTAGATTTAAAACTAGCTAAAATAGTCATCTAAACAAGTGAAATGATCATAAAATTTATAGGCTGTGATGAACAGTTAGCTTGTTTCGTGATTTTGAGTAAGTTGGATGATGGATTTGATTACACGCAGGTTTGTAGATAATTGTTTTATGAACAAGTGGCAAATTGAATGATTTCTAAAAAGTGAAAATTGAGTGAGATATGGTCAAAACACTAAAACTAGTGGATTCTGACCTTGCTATACAGATGGCACAAAAAGTCATACTTACGTGCTGAGTTGGTTAAAAAGTTAAAACTATGAGACCTAGATAAAATCATGTAGGTTCTGAACCAGTTGGATGGTCAACCAATTCATTATGGTTTGTAAATGGCATCAAAAATGGTGAAAGTGAGATTTCAGTCCGAATTTGTAACTTGACCTTTATGTATAAAAGTGACCCTATGTATATGTATGACTAAAAGATGTACTAAAATGAGTTTAAATCTGTAAAGTAGACTTAAATATGAAGTCAAGCATATAAATATATAAATTATACCATTTACGGTTTATAAATTACGACTATTTTGTAAACATAAAAGTATACAAAATTTACTACTACCCGCAGAACACTATGATATGTAAAAGCGATTTTTGTAAATAAATCCGAGGTGGTAGGTCCCACTTCTTGGGAGTTTTTAAAAGTTAAACTTACTGATTAATCAATACATTGTCACGGACTTCGAAGAACCCAAAATTTATAATAAGACTCATTTACATGCTTGAATGGGCCATAAGGCTATTGGGCCACTAGGCCCTATGTTATTAAAATAGACATATTGGACTTGGCTTTAAGCCCAACCCACCTTGGGCTTAATTAAGTGCTAATACCTGGTCTTGGGTTTTATTCAATATCAACCTAATAACTTAATGGGCTTGCTTATTGGGCCTATTGGGCTTTTTGGACCAATTTGGACAATACTAGTAAAAATGGCAAATAAAAATGAGTTAAAAACCTAGAAAACTCTAAGTGTGAAATAAATATGTTGCAAGAGTATGATCATCATATAAAACTACATGTATACATATACTTACTTATTTAAGAATTTTCATTAAATTTTATCGACTAGAAACCTAAGACCCGTTACAATTTGTATAGGTCTCGGTTGATCGACGACCCGTTACACCCGAAGTTCTTATTATCGAATATTCTCATACGACATCACTAAGTGAGTTCATAGCCTCGTATTTTTACACTTTAATTGTTTTATAAACCCGCGAGGGAGATAACATGCTTGTTTTTAAAATAGAACACAAGGGAGATTGTATGCTAGTAGCCTTGATTATTATAAGTTAGATTAACTCGCTAGATAAAAGACCCGCGGAAATCATGAATTGTTATATTTGCCAAGGGAATGCATACGCTTATACATGGATTAGTAACTGTGTGAGCTGGAGGTGCCACCTCCAATCCGTGACGACTAGCTATCGTCTCGTGTCGGGAAAATGACACTACGGATGCGTTGTATAGAGAATAATATGCACTCATAGCGAGGGTGTATAGTGGGCATTTTGTATTGATATGGTAACGTTCGATTCATGAGGCTTATAATAATCCCCCTATAACGTTGTCTGATCCACATCGTTATATCCTGAAAATTTGAGAAATGATACTTGTGTTCGGAGATTAGATGTTGGGAACCCCAACATATTTTTATTGTTTATATATATAAACTCTATGGATTCATTCAACATTATTGTTGATGTTTTAGCATGTTTTATCTCAGTTCCTTGAAGGTAATTCGGCGATGGAGAATTTGGTTGTCGCTTATGGAAACCTAAATGTTTTGAAGGCCCAATAAATAAAAGTCATTCGAAGATGATTTGCAAAAATGTTGTATGAATTATGAAACAATTTGGGACCTATGATGTAAACTTTTATTTCGAATGCATTTATTTAAAAACGTCTATTTTCGAGTCGTTTTCTATGCTTGATTTGTTATATTATTACGTAGCACCCCAAATGACCCTTCCGCTGAGATAAGTGAAAATGGGGGTGTTACATGTACATTTATCCTTGCAACGAGAAGATCACAACTTCTTGGACTTGAACTGACACAAAACGTCAATTCAAAATACATTAAAGTCTTTAGAGCTTAAGTAACATTGGTTTTCAGAACAGTTAAATATAATTTTTCAAGAATTTCTCAATAGGTTTTTCAAAATCTTTCAAAATTGTGTGTTCAACACTCTCTTCTCTTGAAATTTTCAAAAGTCGAATCATTTTTTTATAAGTGAATCAATTTTGGAGAGAGAACTTTTAAAACTAAGTTTTAATGATTTTAGACACATTCTAACATGTCTACTTTGTGTGTCTAAAACATTTCAAAATGTTTAAACAAATAAAAGAGGTTAAAAGTAAAAAATATTTAAACTTTCATTTTGTTAAAACGTATAAAGTGGCTCAATCTCGATTTCACTTGGAACTTACAACGTCAAAAACCATATTTTTCTCAATGTCATATATGTGGTGTCATACATGAAATTGAGAGGGAGCAAAACAGAAAACTGTTCCACATTCATGGTATGTTAACATTTTTCTCCCCATGAAATTTTTTCATGTCTGAAATTTTATTCATTTGGTATGATAATACTAAGAGATTAGTTCTTTAAATAGGGCGAAAATTTTGATTAAAATGTGATCTAGAAGACTCAAAAGTTTAAGTGCAGATAATTAACTCTTTCCTCCATGTGCGAAACAATTTCAAATATCGATGCACATGTGTAGGGGGAATTTCAAAAGAAAGAAACTCTTTAAGTATTAAACGTTTTGATTTATATCAAACACTTTGATTGATTCTCAAATGGTTTTATGGTTACGATCTTATACCCAATAACCAATGAATTCATGACGATATCGAAGTCATAAGGTGGTTAAGGTTAGGTATTGTCCTATGATCCAACAAGAACCGAAGGGATCTACCTAAGGACACCCCATAGTTAGAAATAGCAGTCCTTAGGTATGATTTGGAGATGAATTAGAAAAGGGAATAATGTAGACTAAGGCATAAGTTATCACCAGAACAATCACAACAAGGTGATAGTAATGACGTCTTGGTAAACATTGAAGGGGTTAAAGAATGAAAAAGAAATTTATGGATAAAGGGTCAATAAGAAGCCCTCCACAAAACTTTAGGCAGAAACCAGGTTAATACATAATCTATCAGAATCATAAAGATGATGTCTGGTATTGAAGAAACTCATCATAGACCCAGTAATGCAATGCACAACCCTTCCCTGCCATTCAAGTTTCTCTCAAAATATACTTGTCTTATTTGTCACAGAGATACACACGTTATCTATTGGCATCTCATTCTAAGATAGTTGATATTGACAAGGTGGCAGTCAGCTTGAGCCTCTGATTACTAAAACCAAAGTGCACAAATCGAATCTAGATCCAAGATATATCAAATATATAAATCTCATTAGGGCACAATTCATGTAAAATAATTATTGTTCATTAATAAGAACACAAGTGATAACAAAGAGTCATGCGCATTATCCTAGTGATCTTGCTAGAACATTCAGAGTGATACTCTTTAGTATTTCTAATAAGGTGTCATTTTATACACTTTTTAGGGTCATTTAACCCCTTAAATCATGCAAATATTCTAAAATTATGTACTTAATCATTTGTTTTTATGTTTTTAGCACTTGGATGGTGTTTTTAGCACATGTCTACTTTATCAGTCTTATTAAGTCAATTAGGTCTTGTAATGTAATAGGCTAGTCGGGTATTAATTGGCTTGGCTTGTAACCTAATATTGTCCTTGTTTAGAGTTTAAAGCCCAAGTTAAGCCAAGCCTGGCCCATTAAGAAAGCCCATGTGCCAAGTAGATGGCTAAGGGTATAAAAGGAACCCTCTCCACATATGGAGAGGGTGTTGGTTGGTTATTTGTGTGTGTGCTTTCACATGTGTAAAAGATCCACCAAACTCTATCTCTTAATCTAATATTATTCCATTTCCTTTCTCTCTTTTTCTTCTTATTTTGGCTTGTTGTGCTTATTTGGTATTGCTTATGTTGTGTATGGATTAAACTAGTGGGATAACAATTGGTATCAATCGCCAAGGGGTGTTTAGTGTTTTGATTTGTGGTTACAAGCTAAAAAACATGACTTATTGTGTTAATAAGCTCACGACTCAAAAAGCTTGGAGCTTTTTGGTTTGTTAAGCTTGTTCTTCGCTTGCTCTACTAGTTCTATAGCTTAATGTGTTCACATATCATGTCTTAAATAAGCTTTTAGGTTGATTTTTAAGCTTATTCTTTTTGACTTATTTTTCTTTCTTTGTGGCGGTTTGCATTTATTTTTAGAGATTCACAAGAAAAAACATGATCTTGTGTGTTTAATCTTCAATATACCACTTAGTTTTAAGCATTTATGGCTTATTTGATAATTTAAGGAGCTTATTTGGATTATTTAGCTTATTTTGTGTTTGGAATTGTAAGTGGCGGTGTGTATTTAATATTTAAGTTAATTGTGGCGGTTTGGAGTTAAAGAAAGTGAATTGTTTGTTTGTTTACCAAGTTTAAACAAGAAAACAAAAGATGGTACAGGTGGCGATTTAAGATAGTGGTCCCAAACGTCCTTGTTTTTAACTTTTTTTGTGGCGTTTTGACATACAACTAGGGTGGCATTTTGATTTAGCCAAGCAGCAATTTGAAAACTGACTTGTGTGGCAGTTTACAAAAAGGTAAGTGGCGGTTTGCCATCTCAAGTGGCGGTTTGATACAGGAACAAACGAAGAAAATTTTCTAAGGTAAAAAAGAAACGTTACTCTGTCTAATTTTTAATTTGGCGGCGGTTTGGTAAAAGTTTCTAAGTAGCGGTTTGACAAAATAAAACTGGTAGCGGTTTGAGAAATTAATACTCGCAGTGGTTTGCTAAAGATTTTAAGCGGTGGTTTGATTATTTTAATTAGCCAGCGGTTTGATTATTTTAATTAGCCAACGGTTTGATTATTTTAATTAGCCATCGGTTTGATAATTTAATTGACAACGGTTTATCTTTAATATAGGCCATCGGTTTGCTATAATTTCTAGCGGCGGTTTGTTAAAACTTTTATACAGCGGTTTGAAATATAATTGCCAACGGTTTGAGCAAATTGTCTAGCGATTTACCAACTGTTCAAAAACTTTGAATTTCACAAACCTTGTTTTATTGGACTTTCGACTTTCGACTTTAATTAACCATAAACTTTGGACTTAAAACATTAATTAACTAATCAAATATCAAACCTTAACTTCATATCAAATCTACTTTCATGATTTTTCTATTGATTTTGTAAAATCCCAACAAGTAATTCTTTCTCTTCTCGGTTTTAATCATAGAGATGTAAAATCCTGTGGAATTTAATTGAACTCAAAACTACAATCCAATCAACACTTCATAACACTTAAGATCCGATATCCATTCACAACTTCATCAAAATGTCAACTACCAATATGCAAACTCAAACATCCAATGCTCTTCATAATGCTATCATGGAAGCTGGTGGCAAAGATCGTCCACTAATGTTAGCATCGGGTAATTACATTTAGTGAAAATACAGAATCAAGAGATACATCGACACCAAACCTAACAATGAACTCATCCACTATTGTCTCCACCACCATACAAGTTCAAATGGACTGAGAAGACCATTCTAGTTACTGAAGCTAGTTCTGAAACAACTACAGAAGGGTATATGGAGAACTATAAGAATATTTCACAAGACATATAAGATCAACATAATGCTGAAGCTGAAGCCGTTTAGATCATTCTCATAGGGATAGATAACGATATCTACTCCATAGTTGATGCTTGTCCTAATGCATGTGAAATGTGGAAAGCCATTGAAAGGTTGAAACAAGGTGAATCAATCAATTTTCAAGATCTTGAAACCAATTTGTATTGGGAGTTTGGAAAATTTACATCATGGGATGGTGAATCACTTGAATCGTATTACTCAAGGTTCTATAAGATAATGAATGAGCTTGTAAGGAATCAGTATGATGTTACAAATCATCAAGTGAATGTCCAGTTTTTACTTCAACTACAACCAAAATGGCAAAGGTTTATGACACTTGTTAAGCAGAGTCAAGAGCTGAAGACTGTCTCCTATCACAAACTTTATGACATCCTAAAGCAACATCATAATGAAGTCAATGAGATAAGAGCTGAAAGACTAGCACGTACTACTAATCCACTTGCACTTGCTGCTCAACAACAACCAGTATACCATCCTAATCACCACACTCAATATTCCTCAACCAGATCATAACAAGCTACCAAAAATAGAGGAAAAGCAATTGTTAACTCTTATGCTCCTATTTATGATCAAGAACCTCCCATGGTTACTGAAGATGATGAAATGTCAAAGGAAAGGGAGATTGACAAAATCAAGGCTTTAATTTCTCTCTCGTTCAAGAAAATCTACAAACCTACAAACAACAACCTTCGAACTTCATCAAACACCAATAGAGCTAACCAGGATAATTCTCTAAGAATCAACAGAGGAATTGGGTATGAAAATTAAAGGATAGTTAATGTTGCTGGGGCTAGGGAAAATGTAGGTACTCCGGTTGTGCAAAAGTCTGGGATTCAGTGTTATAATTGCAAGGAATTTGGGCATGTATCAAGGGAATGTCAAAAACCAAAACGAGCAAAATATGCAGCTTATCACAAGGAAAAGATGTTATTGTGTAAGCAAGAGGAAGCTGGAGTTCTATTGAATGCAGAGCAAGCTGATTGGAAGGATGACACTGATGATAAGTCTGCTGATCAAGAATTGAAAGCACATTATATGTACATGACACAGATTCAAGAAGTTACTCTAGATGTTGTTGATATTTCTGGACCCATCTTTGATACTGAGCCATTGCAACAGGTAAAAAATAATAATGATAACTATAATGTGTTTGCCATTGAAAGTGAACATCCTGAGCAACGTGAATCTGTTAATGACACATATCTCGAGGAACAAGGTGACACCAACATCACTATTTATTCATTGGATATATGTTATGATAGAGAACAGGATAACCAGGATGAGGATGACCAGATGAAACTGATGATCTTGAATCAAGAACGAGAGTTGCTTGCTTCTTTATTTTACAGAAACAAAATGTAAATTGATTACAGCAAAAACCAAATAAATTTTTGATATTCATCAAACAAGGCTTAAGTTGATAAATTGAAAGTAAAATTAAAGATTTCAAAACTAAAATTAAAGTTTAGAATCATCAATAACCATTTCAAAGAAGGAAACCTGAACTGTCTAAGACTAAAGCATTGATGTTTAAAGACCTTAAAAAGTTCCAAGTCGGGAACTGATAAGGACATAATGATGTGAATTATGGCGTCACAGGTGGAAATTGATTGTGCAAAAGCTAAAAGGGATTAATGTCTTACAAAATCGATATTTTGAAAAGGCATCTAATGCTTATACTAAAAATAAATGATTTAAATCAAACAGTTTCCGGATATGAAAAAGAGCTTATGTGCACATCAAGAAACCATCTCCATAATGTCATAAGCAAAGAGGCCACAACTTACGCTTTACAAAACTCGTGAAGACAAAGAACCTTGATACAGTCATTGCTTTAGAAAACAAAAGTTCAAAGGTTTTTGAAATGATATTGTATCTAAAACCCCAATCCTGTTCAAATAATGAATATGCTTAAATCGAAAATTATAAAATGAGTTTGGAAAAACCTAGTTCCTCAAGAAAGCTCAAAGAGCTAATCCTCGTTTGTATGATATAGGTTGCTATCATGATAATCTTGCCTTAATGTTAGCACCTGAATCTGACGAAACGATTCGTCTTGACAAAGAAAGTCGATCAAAATTAATTGATTTAATCAGACTGTTTGATTATGACAATTGAATAATCTTTATGATTTGTTCGTTCCACAACGGAAAAGTCGCCTGAACAACACTATTTTCCAAGAACGTCAAAGATGAGTCATACATCTACTTAATCAAGAAATTTTCCAAAGAGTCTTTTCGTAAACAAACAACTTTGTTAGTTTAACACCCCTAAATTTACATGCAGCGAAACCAAGAATTTGGGTGTTAAATATTAGTAAAATAATCACAAGATATAAAGAACGACTCAAAGAGACGTTTTAAAACAAACAACCATTCCATTATTTTATTATCAGAGTTCAAAAGCGTAGTCCCAAAAGATCATCACCATACAATACATAAGTTGGATATAACCAAACTGAAACAAGTTTTTAATGGGGAATGGGTTTTTAAATGATGAACAAAAATTTAGCGCAAATCCTCCTCTTTATTGCCTCCAAGCCTCCGCACTTCAATTTCCTGAGATGAAACATGCTAAAAAGGACCACACGAGGTTGAGTGAATTCATAGGTTTTATAAGTAATAAATAGTTGAAAAAGGGTGGAACACAAGCATTTATAGATATTCATAAGCATCATATAGACTTGTGGGCCAGACAAGCTAATAACAACAGTTGGCGATTGAGCTCGCTGAACAACCGATCCCATGACGAAATCCATAAATCATTTAAATAATATAATGAATGCCCCCAGGCTTAGGTATTATTCGTCAATACCTACTTACATCTCCATACATAATGTCCGTACTATTGGGAGTGCTCACTATCCCGATACAAACTTCCCAAAACCGAACCGGTTGTCAAGCCCATAGCGTTATTAATTGTATGAGTGGCTACCCATCACATGTAGTTGACAGCTCACAATAAAGATTGGGGGTCTTATGAACGAAAGCTACTCAAGCAAACACCTATAATCACATACGGTGCCCAGCTAGGAGAAAAACCTACTTGTGTTCGTTTTATAAAAACTAGCATGCATCTCCCTCGCGGGGTTTAAGAAAAATACTTGAAAAGCGAGGCTATGAACTCACCGTAAGTCAAGTAAACGACGAAGATCGAGGAGCTGAGTATATAGATCGAGAGATATCACCAACAATCACCGACAACCTATAGGAGTGACGCGACTTAGTAAAATATAAAGTAAAAACAATACGTAAATTTTTTTTAACAATTATGGGATATGTTTCTTAGATATATGCGTGGCGTTGCACCTTGACTTAACTAATGGTTTTATTCCAAAATATGCCTAATAACCTGAGTTTATAAGTAATTAAACATATACTAAGTTTTATATATTAATTTTTATCTTATTATTATAATTGTGTACTTTATATGTTATTAGAAAAGACGTAAAATTTCAGTTTTCTGATTTGACCAGTTTTAAAGAAATCATTACAACTATTAATCCGTAAGGGCTGTGAATATGAGGTTTTCGCTCATGGAAAGCTATTTGAATCTAGTTTCCAGAAAATTAACCCAATCAATCTAAACTTTTACCAATCAATGGGAATTTCTAATTTAGTGACAGACTACCAAAACAGAATGTTAGTCAAAATATACACTTTTACGAAAACGACCATAAAATAAAATCTATAATGGCAATCGATGTGAGGCCAAGTGCTGGAGCTTCCCTATGATGTCTAGTATAAGTCCATGTTTTAAAAACCCAACCTTTAGTTCAATAATCAGTAGAAAAACACGCATCCTAATCGATGGTTCAGATTCGACCTTGTTTCGTATTTTGGCCATATCTCCACTCGCCGAAACATTGGTTGAGCAATCCAACGTATCCCATAGAGATAGACATATACCTATCGACCTATTAATTTAAATCACAGGCCCCAACATATTTTTAAAGTTATGATACGTTTTTGCTACTGCCCTAAAACTGTCTTCACAAATCACAATTAAATCAATCCAAAACTTATTTAAATCACCAATCAACCTTATGCAATGCCACTATACATCATTTTAACATATCCCATATACAATAACATGACTTTTATATATCAAAACAAGAATCAAAGTTCTGAGGGATGGTTGTTTATTTTATTTGTAGGATGAACCAGTATGTTTATAAAATAAAATTACAAGAACATGCAAAACCAAAATAACTCATAAATCAATGTAAGGAATAAAGGAGCTCACAATGATTTAGAATAGATGATCAAGATTAAGAAAATCTCTTCTCCTTGGACTCTAGGGCTGCCGAATAATAGGACCCAACAAACAAAACTTTAGCTTGATTTTTACTTCACCAATCTTGTTAAAAACAACCACAATTTAACCCTTAACACTCTTTTAGCCTTCAATTGATGAGAAACCCAAAAATCAAGATTTAGGAAAATCCTTGCATGATAAGTGTGTGATATCTATGTGTTTTAAAGAGAAGATGGAGTGTCTTATAAGCTAATAACATGCAAAAAAAAAAATGAGGTTTGATTGGTGTAGTGAATTGGCCGAATAGAATGGGAGAAGAAACAATGATGATGTTTGGTTTGTAGAGAAAAAAAAGATATAGAGTTTGAGTGTGTTGTGTATAAACTACGCATGGTATTTAGAGTAGATCTTTTTCCAATTTTTGAACTAGGGGAAATGACTAGATTTGCATGTATGGAAAAATGTGGAAATGATGATGGTTTATAAAAAGTTGTGAAAGGTTTGTGTACTATATAAGGTATTTGCATGCAAAGGAGAACAAATAGGTATGGTTTGATTGGGCTTGGGTTTTTGGGCCAATAAGAAGAGGAGTGCATAAATGATTGTTTTGGTTTATTTAAAAGAAATGAAGTAGGAAGTTTTTATTTGCCAAAAGATATGTGGTTTTGTGTTTATCTCTCTTATAATATAAGTAATGTGTATCAAAAAAAAAAATGAGTTACACATATCTATAAATATGGTGTTGTTGGGTTCGGCTGAAAAAGAAAAGGGAGAGGGAATTGGACCGATTTTTATTAACTTTGTATTTAATAGATTTTCGGCCCAAGAACCTATAAGCCCGGTTTTGGTAAATTTTATAAAAACACATTTTAGTCTAATTTTTCGGCAACCAATGGAGAAGTTTAAAATACAAAAATGAAATAAATATAAATTTTTCCACGCTCTTCAGAGAATAAAATATAAATTCAGGTTTCTCGTTTGTTAAAACGAATAATTATTCAATGCACGGTACGACGCTTAAATTTCGCGAAACAAATAATTTAAAACACGTCACATCCAAAATAGGCCGGTGATAATATATTCAAATGAAATGCCTCTAATAAAATTTACGGGGCTATAGTTACCCGTCCATCAGCTTCTCGATCGATAACAGGTGACTTACGGTTCGAATCTCGCCAGAGTCCGAAATTTTTGATTTTAACCCAATTTTTGAAAATGTAAATTTTATTAAATTAATTAAAAATTAAAAAGGGAAAAAAAAATAGTTAAAATAAGTAGTGACCTTTTATACGGGAGTTTACATTCTCCCCTCCTTACGGGAGCGACGTCCCGGCGCTCGGTTCCTCCGATTCGCCTTACGCTTGCCCAAGGAGGGTTGCGGGAGTACGATTTTTAAGCGAAAACATAAGATTTTTTTACTAAACGTGACTGAACATGAATTTTAAAAAACGAAAGATACAAAAACTAGCATTTTTAAGGCCTACCGAGGGATTTCAAAGATAGAATAAACCACTAAGTCACTAAACGGAATGAAATGCCTAAAAGAACTTAAGATTACCAAGAAACGAAAGTTCGTGAATCCTTAAACCTTGCGGTCCAAAAGTAAAAACGCAAGAATTCCACTTTACTAGAAAATGAGAACAAGGTATGAATTACATACTGACATTAAAATACTGAATGTCTACATTAATAAACCCCGTCCAGAATTTTATATATTGTTTTAATCACCAACGGAGTCGAATCGAGGAGTAGGAGTAAATGTAACTTGTTTTTATAAACTAGCTTAAGACACTTTCTAAGATTATGAAAATGGTGAAGTTTCGTTCGTTATCAAATTAAAGTGTTAAGTCATTCATAAATGATGAAAAATATTATTAAGGGAGGATTTATTAAGGGTTTTCGGTGATTTGAAAACGAAATCACTAGTAAGGAGAATTTTTAAACTATTCATTAGAGAGTTAAAACGATATGTATCCTTAGTGGGATCCACACATTTTTAAGGCACTTATTAGGTTTTTTCTTGACAAAACGATGTTCAAATGAAGGTAAAATAGGTTTCCACTAAACACTAGGTGGTGCTTTTGAAAACCCGATTAGATAAATTACGATAAAGGCTTTGTTTGAACTCTCGGATTCGTGGTTGCTATTTAGGAAAATAAAATTTTCCCAAACGTTAAGATTCATTTGTTGAAAAGAAGTTTTAAATCGTCATTTCATTAAGAGTGATTATATTGTGATGTATAAACCATGTGAATTGAAGGATAAGGCATGGAGTTATTATAAATATTATTATGTTTTCCTTACAAAGAGGGTGGTTAGAACGACTCTTTAACATGAGAAGGTATTATGTATTTAGAACCTTGTGAAAAATTTTAAAATTTACCATATCCTTGAAGGTATTTTAGCGCTTTATAAGGTAGACATGGAATTGCTCGGGGGAGTTAACAAAGTAACAAGATAGCAAGAAGGCTGGAACAAAGGATACAAACCATAAATGCGTAGCAATGGTATGAGGGAAACAAATAACAAACAAATAAAATTTTTTAATGTCGCGGAGGGTATCCTAAGGAAAGCAAATGGGAATATAAGTGACCGGCGGTCCAAAAATTGGAAAAAGATTTAGCCAGTCGTCATTTCATAGAGACGGTTCACCGTCAGCACATTAAGTTTGCGACGGTCGATACACAACCGAAAAAGGAAATCCATACAACAAATCTCAAATCGAAGAAAGTTTTAGATCGGCACTTGTACAAAAGAGACAAGGTTAGCGATTAAAATAGAGAAGTTAACGCATGGTTCGCACGAACAAATTTCGAGTCAGTAGAAAGACGAACATCATGGCCGGATACACGAAACTCTTTATCATACTTCATTATCACACCCGATACATCTCGGAGATCTATAAACCAAATGTTACTCAAAGAAGGCGGGTCGAGAAGAAGCATAGAAACTCAGAACCTCTAAATTGGTATTAATGGTCAAAAAAAAATAAAAAAAAGAATATTAGACGAGCGGCCGCTAAAGAATTTCCATCATGAAGAAAATGGAAAGGAAATTAAACGAACGTTGTAAGCTCAGAACGTACCCGCATATAGAGAATTCGTTCGAGAAGAGATAGGGGTACATATGCGGATGCCCTCAATTTATACCACTTGTATAACACACAAAAATTTTGTTTTCCAGAACAATAGGTAAAAAGTTTGTCTTTATCAAGATCTTACGGTGACTACTATTCAGCCTTGCATGGCTCCTCCTAAATTATACATAGGTGATCAGGCTATGTATAATTAAGGACTAGCAATGCAATGCTCAGTTTCGTCAAATTAGGTTTTTTTTTTTTTTTTTTTTTTTTTTGTATAAACCATACCGTTTAGAAATAATGTATGAAACGCTTCATAATATGGAAGTAAAGTAATTTTCTAGATAAACAAGAAATTTTTAAGAGGTCAGAAATATTTTATGAGACCCAAGTAAAACAATTTGTAAAACGAAAGCAATTTAAATTTTATAAGGTGACATTACATTAGCTTATAAAATAGTGAGTGGCATGCATGAGAGTAGCAAAGAGTGGCTTACAAATTAATTGGTGAAATGGTTACAATAAGATATGGCTTCCATAAAGGTTTTAGCCGAATCACATGAGATACTTGATATCACATGGCGATGGAGGAATACGAATACAAGAATATTATAACCGCCCCAAAAGCGATGGTGCGCATTAGTAACATGGGAGATAAAATAAATAAACACATAAGTCTCATATATATAAAAGAATAATGAAACCCAATGTGTGGAACTTCCTAAGTAAATTGACAACCAGTGCTTTAGAGAAAGTTTAAAACTATTTTAGGAAAGTTTTTCTATTTTTAGAAGGTTGCATTTTTAGAAGGTCCCAGATATTTATGGGACATTAATATCGGTTAAATAAAAAATTACTTTTTCAATTAACACCGACACCTCACCAATAAACCAAATGCTTAACCCAATCTACCGTCGTCAAATTATAAATACAAGGTTTCTATTTTTAGAAAGTTCCATTTTAGTAAGTTCAAACTTTCGAAGACATTAATATTCGATAAATAAAATAATTATTTTCCCCGATAATACCGACCCATCCATTATTCATATACTATTCTTATTTTCCGCAACATGTCTTTATATACTTAAAGTTTACGAAAATAGACTTTCTATTTTTAAACATGATCGGACGCACCCAATAATTTATTAGTCATATAATAACATTCGTTAACGTTTTGCAAGCTCAAACGGTCACTAAAACGCTTAAAACCCAACTTTTTAACAAAATTCAGCAACTATTTCAATTCTTCCAAAAAGACGAACCACTAACTTTTACCACAATGTTTTTCTATCATCTAGCGTTTTTAGACAAAATTTCGCGAGTTTTTATAAAAATCATCAAAATAAACAACTTTTATGTTCTAACAAAAGTCCGGTTCGGACCAGAAAGGGTCCGAATCTCAAGTTAAAAACTGTATCAGCTCATTTTTCGAAAATAGTTGTTGAAATATCTTTACAAAAACGCAGATCTGTACTTAGACCAGAATCCCCACACTTTTGCACTTTTAGACCAAATTTCGCGAGTTTTTTTTTTATCAAAACGATATTCCGGACAACTACCGTGTTTAAAGCCAGAACCCAAAATGATACCGTAAATATGAAAACTGCACTTACCATCAGATCTGATGCAATTTCAATAAAATAAAAAATGCAGATTTTGATCTAGCTTTTAGGCCCGTTATTACTCGATTTCAGACTCGGGCGTTCTCGCGAAAAAGTAAAACGGCATTTTAAACAACTTTGTAGTTTTAACGGAAGGCCGATTCGGACCAGAAAGGGCCTGAAACGGCACTCGAAAACTGTATCAGCAACTAATTATAAAAATAGTGTAGAATTTGTTTTAAACGATTTCTAAACTTCGGATGGCCACAAAAACTTCGTTTTTGAGAGTTACGGGTCGAATTTTATATCAAAACTATCGTCTCAACAAGTACTAACATATATTTAAGCCTAACTTTTATAAAAATATTTTTACAACATCCTTAACAACATTTTTAAATATTTTTCTGCACTAAATATAAATATTTTGGACGACACCTCAAAATTTCAATCGAATCCACAAAATTCTCAAGTATTCAACAATCATACCCCCCATCAACTAAGCGGTATATCAACACTATTAAAATATCAAAACTTATATACACACATGACTAAATTGATTCCAAAACAACCAAAAATAAATTATATTAACGGCATAATGAAATGCATTTAAAAATATATTTTCAATAATGCCAATGACAAAGCTGAGAGTAAAACAATGCCCGCAGATTTTTTCATAATCACAAGAGCACAAGGAAAAAAGACAAAAACATTAACGAGTCGCGCTTCCGAAGCAAGGAGGTTCTTATGAAAAAAAAGAATAATTAAAATTTATACAAGTAAATTCGTATTCCATTCAACCGTCACATTCTAGACGATGAGTCACAAGATGACAATGGCGTCCTCGGAGTATAAACGAGTGTTACAACTCCGGGTCGGAAGTAAATGATCGGTAGAATAAAGAAAGTTACAACTATTTCGATGTCGTTGTCAACGGGTGGCCATGATAAGCCAACGAAAAGATTGGAAAACCACAATACGATTTCCGAATTTAAGCCAAGATTTTTCGCGTAATAGCACCATGGAAAAAGAACGACAAGCAATTCGAAATCTATAATAAGTACTAAAGAAGTTAAATAGGGAAATAACACGCACGGGTAGTAAAATGATAATTGTATAATCTCATCGGATCAAATACTTATATAATCCCAAACAATCGTACAACGAAGGTACGCACAACGATAAAAGTAAGTCGGGTAAAATAATTCGGTTCAAATCGAACGAGTATATGTAATCGGTCATTACACATAATATAAACAAATAGTAAAAAACGCTATAGAGAAAAGTATCATGAGAAGTCGACATAATATCGCATAGAATAAAGTATTAAGGTCACTACATATATAAAATTTTATTGCAACATGCGAATGAAACGCAATGCAATCAAAATGAATATTATAATCTTTTAATAATGATTTATTTAAACATGTAAATAAAACAAAGAAAAAACCTTAATACATTAGTTTACTAATCGATGTATATTTTGATATAAATCATAGTATTTATTCAATAAATACTTAGCAATAATGCACCCGCAAGGTATAAGTATTAAGAATGATAATCACAAAAGAATGGTAATCACAAGGATGACTTGGCCGGCATCTCGAGGAGTTTGCGCGCTAAAAAAAAATAAAAAAAATTCAAAATAATTAGGTTTATAGATTTATAGGTTTTAAAAACGACCTAGATCTCTATAACATGTGGCTTAGATATAAAAGTAATGTCGTTTTTTGTGAACTCACCTCCCCCCCCCTCCCCCCCCCCTCCCCACCCCCCCCCAACCCCCCCCCACATTTACATCTTGAACCAATCTTAACACCCCCAAATTTACATGCAGCGGAACCAAGAATTTGGGTGTTAAATATTAGTACAATAATCACAAGATATAAAGAACGACTCAAAGAGACGTTTTAAAACAAACAACCATTCCATTATTTTATTATCAGAGTTCAAAAGCGTAGTCCCAAAAGATCATCACCATACAATACATAAGTTGGATATAACCAAACTGAAACAAGTTTTTAATGGGGAATGGGTTTTTAAATGATGAACAAAAATTTAGCGCAAATCCTCCTCTTTATTGCCTCCAAGCCTCCGCACTTCAATTTCCTGAGATGAAACATGCTAAAAAGTCAACACGAGGTTGAGTGAATTCATAGGTTTTATAAGTAATAAACAGTTGAAAAAGGGTTGAACACAAGCATTATAATATTCATAAGCATCATATAGACTTGTGGGCCAGACAAGCTAATAAACAACAGTTGCATTGAGCTCGCGACACCGATCCCATTGACGAAATCCATAATCAATTAATAATATAATGAATGCCCCCAGGCTAGGTATTTTCGTCAGATACCTACTTACATCTCCATACAATATGTCCGTACATTGGGAGTGCTCACTTTCCCGGATACAAACTTCCCAAAAACCGAACCGGGTTGTCAAGCCCATAGCGCTATTAATTGTATGAGCGGCTACCCATCATAGGTAGTTGACGGCTCACGATTGGGGTCTTTGACGAAAGCTACTCAAGCAACAACATATTCACATACGGACCAACATATAGAGAAAAAACCTACTTGTGTTCGTTTTATAAAAACTAGCATGCATCTCCCTCGCGGGGTTTAAGAAAAATACTTGAAAAGCGAGGCTATGAACTCACCGTAAGTCAAGTAAACGACGAAGATCGAGAAGCTGAGTATATAGATTGAGAGAGATCACCAACAATCACCGACCACCTATAGGAGTGACGTGACTTAGTAAAATATTAAAAGTAACAACAACGTAAAATTTTTTAACATTATGGGAATATTTTCTTAGATATATGCGGGCGTGCAAAACCTTGACTTAACGTAATGGATTTATTCCAAAATATGCCTAATAACCTGAGTTTATAAGTAATTAAACATATACTAAGTTTTATATATTAATTTTTATCTTATTATCATAATTGTGTACTTTATATGTTATTAGAAAAGACGTAAAACTTCAGTTTCTGATTTGACCAGTTTTTAAGAAAGCATAACTATTAATCCGTAAGGGCTATGAATATGAGGTTTTCGCTCATGGAAAGCAATTGAATTATTCCATAAATTAAACCCAATCCAATCTAAAACTTTTACAATCATGGGAATTTCTAATTTAGTGGACAGACTACCAAAAACAGAATGTGTCGTCAAAAATATACACTTTTTACGAAAACTACCATAAATAAAAATCTATAATGGCATCGAATGTGAGGCCAAGTGCGGAGCCTTCCCGATGATGGTATAGTATACAGTACATGTTTTAAAAACCCAACCTTTAGTTCAATAAATCAGTAGAAAAACACGCATTACCTAAATCGATGGTTTAATTCGACCCATGTTTCGTATTTTGGCCATATCTCACTCGTCCGAAACAATTGGTTGAGCATCCAACTATCCCATAGAGATGAGACATATACCTATCTACCTATGTAATTTAATCACAGACCCCCAGATCCATATTTTTAAAGTTATGATAACGTTGTTTTTGCTACTCTGCCCTAAAACTGTCTCACAAATCACAGATTATCACGGATAATAAATCAATCCAAAACTTTATTTAAATCACCAATCAACCTTATGCAATGCCACTATACATCATTTTAACATATCCCATATACAATAACATGACTTTTATATATCAAAACAAGAATCAAAGTTCATGACCATGCATGTTTATAAAAGTGAAAAATCAAGAACATGCAAAACCAAAATAACTCATAATCATTGTAAGTGAAATAAGAGCTCACAATGATTTAGAATAATGAAATCAAGATTAAGAAAATCTCTTCTCCTTGGACTCTAGGGCTGCCGAATAATAGGACCCAACAAACAAAACTTTAGCTTGATTTTTACTTCACCAATCTTGTTAAAAACAACCACAATTTAACCCTTAACACTCTTTTAGCCTTCAATTGAGGAGAAACCCCAAATCAAGATTTAGAAAATCCCATGCTTGATAAGTGGTGATATCTATGTGTTTTAAAGAGAAGATGGAGTGTCTTATAAGCTAATAACATGCAAAAAAAAAATGAGGTTTGATTGGTGTAGTGAATTGGCCGAATAGAATGGGAGAAGAAACAATGATGATGTTTGGTTTGTAGAGAAAAAAAAAAGATATAGAGTTTGAGTGTGTGTGTGTATAAAAGTAGTGCATGGTTTTAGAGATGGTAGGACTTTTCTTTTCAATTTTTGAACTAGGGGAAATGACTAGATTTGCATGTATGGAAAAATGTGGAAATGATGATGTTTTATAAAAAGTTGTAAAAGGTTTGTGTACTATATAAGGTATTTGCATGCAAAGGAGAACAAATAGGTATGGTTTGATTGGGCTTGGGTTTTTGGCCAAATAAGATGAGGAGGTGCATAATGATTGTGTTTGGTTTATTTAAAAGAAATAATAGGGATGTTTATTGTGCCAAAAATATGTGGTTTGTTTTATAAATAAGTAATGGTATCAAAAAAAAATGAGTTACACATATCTATGAATATGGTGTTGTTGGGTTCGGCTGAAAAAGAAAAGGGAGAGGGAATTGGACCGATTTTTATTAACTTTGTATTTAATAGATTTTCGGGCCCAAAAACTAGCCCGGTTTGGTAATTTTTATAAAAACACGATTTTTAGTCTAATTTTCGGCAACCAATGGGAGAAGTTTAAAATTACAAAAATGAAAATAAAATATAAATTTTCCACGCTCTCGAAAATAAAAATTCACGGTTTCTCGTTCTTGTTAAAAACGAATATTATTCCTATGCACGGAACGCGCTTAAATTTTGCGAAACAATAATTTAAAACACGTCACATCCAAATAGGCCGTATAATATTATTCATATGAAATGCCTCTATTAAAATTTACGGGCAATAGTTACCCGTCCATCCAGCTTCCGATCGATAATAGGTCGACTTACGGTTCGAACTCGCCAGAATTTCCGAATTTTTGATTTTAAACCCAATTTTGAAAAATTAAATTTATAAAATTAATATAGGAGTTAAAATAAGTAGTGACCTTTTATACGGGAGTTTACAGTTAGAAAAACGAATAGATGAATCAATTCCTTGGGATCAAAAGTGTAAAAGCTCTAAAGAACTTTTCAAGATTAAAAAGAGTGTTGACACGATTTTTGATGGATTGGAACGTTGTAAACAAACAATTGCTAAAAGAACATATTTTGGTAACATAGACCCTTTCATTCAAAACACAATCGAAGGAAATTTTTGCCCACAAATTAGGAGAATAAATGCGGACATAGAAAAATTTCACTTATGTTTGAACGAGGAAATGGTTTCTGATTTGAGATACTTTAATTCTCTTAAACATGAAGTAGACTCTCTCAAATCTCAACTGGAAACTCAAAAAACACAGTTTTTGAATGAAATTGACCAACTTTTAAGGGAATATTACTATGCTGATCACATGAATCCAATACTTGGTGTGTATACTAAAATAGATGAAGTTAGTAATTTGCAATGTGATTATCTAGAAACATTGGAAAAATATGAACATCTTGAAAAAGAGCTTTCAAAAGGTAGAACAATGTCAAAGAGTTTTGAAGCACTTCAGAAACATGCGATTAATCTTGAACTTGATTTATAACAATGTAAAGAAAAGATAAAAAATGATAAATCTTTGAAAGAAAATTTGTCAAAGGTATTTCTGAAAGAATGTGAACAATACTTTGAAATTCAAGACTTGAAAGCTCAATTACAAGACAAAGGAATTGCAATAAGTGAGTTGAAGAAACTCATTGAAAAGATGAAAAGAAAATCTGTGGAAACTAAGTTTGAAAAATTATCAGTTATTCGACAACCAAATACTTTTAAAAGTCAAAGACAATCAGTTTTAGGAAAATCGACTATTTTTTTAGATTCTCTTAAAAAGAAAGATTTTTCAAAGTCAAAGTCAGTTATCAAAAATAATGTGTCAAATGATTTTTCAAAAATAGTCACTGCATAGATTTTGCCTTAGAATATAAAGTCAATCTTAAAGAACACAAAATGTAATGCTCTAAGGATTGTAAACAGTTCACCACAGAGGCCCTATCAAACTAGAACATACCATAGTTGCTCAAGAAATTAAGAAAGCTAAACAAACACGTAAACCTTTCCAACAAGAAGTAATTCCCACTACATAACTAGCGTAAGCAGACCCACATCTTAAGAGCAAGATAAATGTGGCGATAAATCATTCCTAACAATAGTCAAGGGAATAAGCAAGAAGTAGAAGACCACCATAGGAATTTTAAGTTTTCTAATAATAAAACGTATGTAACTGCGTGTAATGACAGTTTGAATGCTAAGACCTCGAATGTAAACTCTGTTTATGTTACTTGCAGAAAATGTGTGCTAAATGACAATCATGATTTGTGTGTTCTTCATTATATTAATGGCGTTAATTCTAGGACTAGACAACCAATTGCTATGCCGATTAGTACTAGAGAACCCAAGCAAAATGTGAACCAATCTGCTGCAACATCCTATAAGAAAACAGTTACAACAGACTCTACTGTCAAGAAACCTAGAAACATAATTAGGAAGATATATGAGCAAGTTAGTAAGACATGCAGTTGGTGGTATCCTAAGTTTACACCACCCGAATATAAATAGAAACCTAGGTCCACAACAGGAAATGTCAACCCAAATGTTAGTATGCCTCTAGGAAATGCATCTAGAACTGCTAATATTTTGGAACCTATAACTCCTAGGTGTTCCACTCTGTCCAATACTTCATTGTCTTCTAATTCTTTTGTAGCTCGTAGAGATAATTCTATTCATCGTTGACTTTGGGTGCTCAAAGCACATGCCTGGAAATCTCAAACTTCTAACTAATTTTGTGGAGAAATTTTTGGGCACAGTGAAATTTAGAAATGATCAAATTGCACCGATTCTTGATTATGGAGATTTGGTTCAAGGAACTCTATACAAATCAAACGGTATATTAATGTCAAAGGGCTAAATCCCTAATTTTATAATCTCTGTCGGTCAATTTTGTGATGCGGATTTGGAAGTTGCATTTAGGAAGTCTACATGTTATATCCTTGATTTGAAGGGAAATGATTTTCTCACAGGTTCTCATGGAACACATCTGTATTCAATCACTCTTTAAGAAACATCCACTCCCAATCCAATTTGCTTAATGGCTAAAGCTACATCGTCTCAAGCATTGTATAATGGCACATCATAACTCTTCTGACATCTGACATCTAAACTTCGATACCATCAACTTGCTTTCAAAAAATAATAATGTCACTGGCCTTCCAAAATTAAAATTCGTCAAAGACCATCTTTTTTCTCCTTGTGAATTAGGGAAGGCAAAAAGAAAGTCTTTTCTTACTAAGACTACCCTGAGTTCTAAAAGACGGTTACAACTTCTACACATGGACTTATGTGGTCTCATGCATGTAGAAAGCATTAATGGAAAAAAATATGTTCTTGTAATTGTTGATGACTTATCCAGATACACTTGGACTCACTTCATGAGGTCCAAAGATGAAACACCTGAAGTTCTCATTGATTTCCTCACACTTGTCCAAAGAGGACTTCATGCTCAAGTTAGAACAGTTTGAACTGAAAAAGGCATGGAATTTCTAAATAAAATTCTTCATGCATACTTTACAAAAGAAGGTATAAGACATGAAACATCAACTGCTCGAACAACTGAACAAAACAGCGTTGTCGAAAGACGGAACCATACTCTTGTTGAGGCTGCTCGAACAATGCTAAGCGCCGCTAAAGTTCCTTTGTTCATCTGGGATAGAAGCAATTGCCAACAACATTTTTATACCTCCAAAACGTACTCCTTACTAGGCTGAAGCAATTGCAACAGCGATGTTTTCCTCGACATGATAAAATACCATACCACTCATCCATGGCCAAAAACCATATGTTAATTTGGTTCTTTTACATTTTTGGCTCTCTTTTTGGCTAACATCATAGAGATGGTAAAATCTTGATAATATTAAAGGAAAAATGGTATTGTCACGTAATTTTTCTAGTGTATTATTACTCAGTCAAGAGCGCAACAAGGTATTAAATAAGAGAACAATAGGTAATAGCTAAAACATTCATGCCAACTATGACAAATTGCCTCAAATGGCTTCAGATCAATTTCAGTTCTGACCCCCTGTATTAACAATGTCAGAATACTGTACCTTGAACAAGAACAAGTTTAATACCCGATCCCCAAAGTCAAGACAATGTTCCATAAGGCAGCTAAACGGTAACTAACGTCAAATGAGATTGATTTGCTATTTTAAGTCTGATGTTCGATGAATTACTCAATGGAACTACTCCAGTTGTGTTAGAGTCTTCCGCTGTAAATGCTACTGATGCTCCTCATAAACGTCAACAAAATAATACGACTCAATCTTCTACAACAATCGTTGTTGCAGATGCACCTCCATTGAACATTCAAACAACACCTCAACCTACAAATCAAGCACCAACTCATGTACCAACTGTCAATGCCACACTAGAACATTTATTCAACAAGCAGAAACCAATAACAAAAATACACAAGTTGACGATGATGAATTTGTCAACATCTTTAGTACACCGGTATAAGATCGAGGGGAGACATCATCTCGTCATGTTGATTCGTCAAACATGCATACATTCTATCAACACCATCCTTTAGGAAAACGTTGGACAAAAGATCACCCATTAGAACAAGTCATTGGAAATCCTTCTCAATCAATTAAAACAACATGTCAGCTAGAAATAGATGGCAAAATGTGTATGTTCGCACTCACCGTGAGTCAAACCGAACCAAATAACATCAAAGAAGCCATGGCTAATTCTGCATGGATTGAAGCGACGCAGGAAGAACTTCACCAGTTTGATCGATTAGAAGTATCAGAATTAGTCGATAGACCACTTTGCAAAAACATCATTAACCTGAAGTGGCTCTAGAAAAACAAACGTGAAGAGAAAAATACTATAATTTGCAATAAAGTTCATCTTGTAGCTAAGGGATATGCTCAAAATAAGTAATAAACTCGAAGATTTCATTTTGCACGCAGTGCTCATTTGGAGATGTCTGTTCTTCATTGCGTATGCTGTACACAAGTCATTTACGATATACCAGATGGACGTTAAAACAACATTTCTTTACGGTCCTCTAAAGGAAGAAGTATACGTAAACCAGCCAGATGGATTCAGAGACCCATATCATCCCGACAAAGTATACCGTCTCAAAAAGGCATTATATGGACTCAAACAAGCACCAAAAGCGTGGTAAGATAAACTTTCCAAATTCCTGGTATCCAAAGGATTCTTAAAAAAGGTTCATAGTTAATCCAACTCTGTTCCATGAACTACACAGTGGGGAAGGACATATTGCTTGTGCAAATTTTATGTTTGATGACATTATATTTGGTGTTCTAAACGAACCCAAAACTTTCGAAAAGGTTTGAAAAACTAATGCAAACTAACAAGTTTGAATGCTAGTGAGTGGTAGCATAAAAATTCTTTCTCTAGGAATTCAGATCTACTAATCTCCCTGGGAATCTTTATAAACCAAGCTAATGTATGCGTCAAGAGATACATAAAAAGCATGTATGACCTCATGTGATAGTAATTGGCTACTTCCAATGGCTATGAAAAACCAAATTAATAACGTATTATGGACGGAGCACTCATGTCCTAACAACAAGTAAGACATAGTATTTAACATGCAAACGATGTATTAATGTGCACGCTATCCAATCAACACCGACTAAGACAACAACTCACTGTGGTTAAGCAGATCTTTTTGAAATACCTTAAAGATACCATTACATGGAACTCTGGAATCCGAAGGACACCATTTAGAACTAACTGCCTTTCTATATTAGATCACGCAGGATGTACCTCGATTCACGTAACAGACAATCTGGAGGCAAACAATTTCAAGTGAGGTGGTACAAGTTAGACAGCTGGTCGAAAACCAAAAAGCATAAACTACACTTCAATGTCATCAAAGCAAAAGCCCGAAAAAAGTGTCTTAGTCTACGTGTAGACGCCTCAGTTCTATGGTTTAAGAACGCAACTCATAAGATACATGAGATTATGGGTTTCACTTTGATAAAATACCTATGTATTGTGACTCAAAGGCAGCCATAGCCATCTTGTGTAATCCAGTCCAGCATTCCCGTACCAAGCACATCGATGTCAGATATCACTTCATAAAGGAACAGGTTGAAAAGGGTATTGTTGAATTATTCTTTGTCAGAACTGAATATCAGTTAGCTGAACTATTTACTAAAGCCTTATCTGAAGATAGGTTTAAGTATCTCGTCAGACGACTCGGTATGAGATGTTTGACTCCAGAAGAACTGAAGGTTCTGACAAACGAATATGCTTGATGTATCAAACATCGAACTTGTTAATATCCAAGAAAAAGAAAATACAAAAATATAAAATCTAGAAAAACAAAATATAAAATAATAAAATTTCAAAAATACCAAAAAGAATCTTTTAGACATGTCTCTTGGAATCGATAACATTTACATACCTAGAAATGTTGATTAACATTGACACGGGCATGTAAATGAAGTTCAAACAAGAGTATCAAATGCTTTCAAAACATGTCATTTCAAAATTTTCTCTATGACTTATGTACATTTCAGTGCATAACTCAGACCCGAATGTCAAAAGGGAAGTGAATGCTTCAGTGCGCTTACTCTAAGAATAGAAGAGAAGTCTTCTATCATGGTTTATATAAATTGTTGAACAAAATTTTTCAAAAAAGAACTTTCAATGTCAAATTGTCTACAATATAATTTGTGGTATTTTTCCATAAAAGTATTATTTGTTAAAGTTGTGTGTTCAACACTCCCTTCCTCGAATATGTTTAAAAATTGTGGTACGTAGAATGTCATTTTATGTAAATCAATTTCTGAGGGGGAGCTTTTTTAAAACAAAAGCCTTTTAATGTGTTGGATACATCTCATAAATTTCAATTTTATGTATCCAAACACATTTTTTAAAATTAAAATGTGGAAACTTATAATGTTAATTAATAATATACATTGTTCCCCAAGGCATCTCACTCCGCCGTCAATATATTTATGGTGTCATATTAGTTTTTCATTCAATGTCAAGTCTTAATAAATATTGGTATCCCACATATACTGTTGAAGGGGAGCTATCAAGAAAATAAATTCATGCAATATCGTGGTAAAATTTTTCTCCCCATAGAATTTTTCATGTCATAAATTTAAATCAATTGGCATTTTAAATACTAAATGTTTTATTATTTCAAATAAGGGGAGAAAATGTGATTAAAATATGATATAGAAGAATGTGATCTTTAAGAATCTAAGTACAACTCTTTCCTTCATGTACCAAACAATCAATCGCCGTAGCACATGTTGTAGGTGGATAATTTGAAAATAACAATGTCAGAAAATGGTTTTATGGTTCGATCTCTATACCAACAACCAATTAATCTCACGACGTCAATGAAGTCATAAGGTGGTTAAGGTTAGGTATAAGTCCTATGATCCAACCAGAACCGGAGGGATCTACCCAAGGACAATCCATAGTTAGAAATAGCAGTCCTTAGGTATGATTAGAGATGAATGAGAATAAGGGAAAAATGCCGACTAAGATTGAGCTAACACTGGAACAATCACAACAAGGTGTTAGTGATGACGTCTTGGTAAGCATTGAAGGGGTTGAAGAATTAAAAAGAAATGTATGGATAAAGGGTAAAAATAAAGCAGCCCTCCACACAACTTAGGTAGAAACTGGGTCAATACATAATCTATCAAAATCATAATGATGATTGTTGATATTGAAGAAAGATGTCATGGACCCAGTAATGCAATGCATAACCCTTCCTAGCCATTCGAGTTTCTCTCAAAAGAAACTTGTCTCATTTGAAATGGAAATACACACGTTATCTATTGACATCTCACTCCGAGAATGTGAGTGGTAATAGGGTGGTAGTCCATTGCTAAAGCTCGATTACTATTTACCAAATTGCACTAATCGAGTCTAGAGCCAGGAAAGGACCGCATCATATTATAAATCTAATTGTAAACAATGTCATCATCATCACATTATTTGAAAAACCCTGTATAGTTCACAGTTGTATAAAAGCAGTCATACGAATTATCCTTGAGATCCTTGCCAGATCATACGAGTGATACTTAAGTATTTATGTGAAGAAGAAATCCTGCTTGAGCCCAACATCAATACAAAGCTCTTGGTAGGTGACTTGCAAGTACTTCTATTATGAGAATCAAGCTTGTGAGAACTGGATATCGATTTTGGTCCAGTAAATGAATTGATGACTTAATCATAACATGCAAGTTATGTGAATCTAATACATCTATGTTAGAAGATCTTACGCTTTAAGCTGGAAATCCTGTCAAGGAGGTTCTTCCAAATTGAACCTACCTGATCACAGGTCGGTCCTCACAGAACCGGAGGTTAATGCAACCGAACTCAAGATGAATGACAAAGCCAAATTCATCTTTTATTGCTAACTGTCTTATTTCATGATTAGACGACGATGTTTCAGCCTTATTCTATTAAAGTCGGATTCATAAACCATATGCTCATACTCAAGCTTTCAAAGTCAATCATTCAACAACAAGACCATTGATTCTAAACTTCCTCACCATCAAAGAGCCTCAAAGTCATATAAAGAATCATCCATTAGGGAAGTTTGTCAGACCTATGACTATATAAGTCAATCAAGAATGTAACAAGTATGAGCATGTCGGTTAAGAGCACAAGTTGATCAAGAAATTCAAATCAAGATGATTCAAGATCAGGAGATGATGCAAGATATAGATCTCAAGAAATCAAAGTCAAAAGATAAAGGCTCAAGATCAAAATTGCAAAGCATGAATGAACAAAGCCATTACAAACAAGAAAAGACCAAGACAAGACCAAAGAAGGCTAAGCTCAAATGTCACATCGTCAACGTTGGGGAGATCAAAGAAGACTTCAACATTGGGGGAGATTGTTAGCCTTAATTATATTAATTTAAACAAGAATGTTATTAGTCTTATTAAGTCAATTATGTCTTGTAATGTAATAGGCTAGTCGGGTATTAACAGGCTTGGTTTGTAACCTAATATTGTCCTTGTTTAGGGTTTAAAGCCCAAGTTAAGCCAAGCCCGACCCATTAAGAAAGCCCATGTGCCAAGTAGATGGCTAAGGGTATAAAAGGAACCCTCTTCACACATGGAGAGGGTGTTGGTTGGTCATTTGTGTGCGTGCTTTCACATGTGTAAAAGATCCACTAAACTCTCTCTCTTAATCTAATATTCTTCCATTTCATTTCTCTCTTTTTCTTCTTATTTTTGGTTTATTGTGCTTATTTGGTATTGCTTATGTTGTGTATGGATTAAACTAGTGGGATAACCGATGGGTTTTAGAGGAAATACACGTGACTCGGACTCATTTAGAGAAGAAACGGACAAGATTACAACTCTACACCAAATCTGATAAAGAAAATGCATACAATGGCTGGAGATGGCATCACAATTAAATGTGACGACATCAGGACATACAAAGGACGGTGTCAGAATTTTAACGACAACATCAGGATTTAACCAACATAAAAATCCCTAGAAGACACGGCGGGGCGACGACGTCATGATTATAACGCGACGCCATCGCGCCCGTTTTCTCATATATACAAACTCATTTTTATGTTTTTAAGTGTGTAATTTTTAGGAGACGAACCCTACCTTTAGAAGTCGATTGTAGCAGCTATTAGGCTTGTTTTTAGGATGTCAAAACCCTCGTGTATCAGCCTTAAACACATGTTTTAATCAAGTAAATTCTTTTATCTTTTATCATTCAATATGTCTATGTGTTGTTTTATTGATTATTGTTCTTTGCTTCCTTTTAATATGTTAGGCTAGATCCATTAGTATTTGTTGTCATATAATAATCACTAACAAAACACAATCCGGAGGTCGAGGATGAAAGAATAAGTATTTCGCCATTTATTAGATTTAAAGAGAGAAAGGTAAGATGTATGTGTTTTCTAGAGAGAAGGAGGAGAAAACACACACATGTGAAATGTTATAAATGATTTTCTTACCCTCCCATGGAAGTATAAGAGGGTATATATAGTCCTGGATATGTCTAACTATCATCTAATGACATTATTAGTCCTTGCGTATCTGACTATATGTAAACTAATGTAATTTTGTATAAGTCTTCATATTTTAAGGCTAACAATCTTCCCTAATATGTAGACATATGGAATTACTTACAAAGTTCCTAACAAGTACAAGTACAACAACGATAACGTCTTCCAAAGTTCTTCCAATGGTGAAGATGTCTTCTGCGTCTACTGGTTTTGATACTTATACTCCTGCTTGGGTCTTCAATGTCTTTACATGTTCAGGAACCATTATAGTATGCATAAGTTGGATTAACTTCCCCCAATCTATGCAGCATGTTTTAAAAAGCTTTCTTCATAGACTCCTTTTTGGTGAAGTTTCTGAATCAGCTTCCCCCCAAACCAACATTTGTATCTTGAGCAGATTCTAAAACTTTGATGTAACTTAAACAATCTCCTATCTTTGTCCTTAACTTACACAGCGGAATATTTGTAGAAGAAGAAGTAAACCACACCAAATACTGCTGCTACTTGTCATTTGGTCTTGGTGATAATTCGTTCGGGGGTACATGTAAGAAATCAGCAACAATTCTTCTCACGTATGCAGAATACTTCACCTTAACCATACTAAGTGAAGTAGAATACATTATTTCCCCCTAGAAGTTGAACAAAGTACGCGTTGCACAAATCTTCCAAACCAGTAGTTTATATGCCCATAGCCCTTCTTTATTGACCCGAAAAACCACACCACGTACATGATTTCCCCCATGATGGTTTCGAACTCTCAGAAGCATCATTGTCGTGTATGTTTATATTTTCAAGAAGTTCTTGTCATAAGCACAAATCTTAAAAAGTTATGAACGTCGTTGAAGAAAATTGAAAATTTTGCTTAGACTGTGAAGTACCATTGTCTTTGAATAGCTTCAAATTCCTATGAGAATTGCTAATTACATCTCAACCTTATAAACTCTCTGGATAACTTACCAACCTCGTATTCTGTCGGCTATTTGTTACGACCACATAGTGAAGAAAACCCAATATACCAAACTTGAAACTCAAATAAAATCCCCTAAAATTGTCACTTAATCTTGCACTATTGTTGATTGAAGAACAGTGCAAAAGCAAACCTTTAAGTACCCTATACCTAACATCAAAAGTATAAGAACTACAACACCTCTTGCAATTATCCACATCGTCATCTGCGTGTGACATTGAGTACTACAACGTAACTCCTTTAAGTGATAGTTAACCAGGTCTTCAACCAACCACCCTGACTACTAGAAACCAGATAATCCAAGTCTCAATCATAAGTTGTTATAAGTTCAAGTAAGTCATCAATCGATAGATTGGGTTTGAAGAAAGAGGTAGAAAGTAGAAAGAAGTCTCAATGATTAAATAAGTAGATGTCTTCATGAAACACACTTCAATCTCAAATAAGGGATACCAAATCAACTCCTTGATCACTTGACATTCATAATCCGAATTCATAGCTGTTTTGTCGTTTTAGTTAATCTTGTATATAGGATCATTATAGCATTAAGTGTTGTGTTTGCTTTGGTGTTTTGATTGAATGTTGTTAAACTAGGAAAAAAAGTTGTAATGAATTGTCGTTAACAGATGAACATTGTCAAGATAACGTTGTCATGAAAGTATAATCGTGGAATTAAGAGTAGCGGTGTAAAAAAATTTGACTTTTAAAGGTAAATGATCAAACCTCAGAATTTTCAGGTCAAACCATAGGAGTTGACTGAGTTAAACTACCTAAATGAGAGGTCAAGCTGTAGGAGTTGACAAAGTCAAACTGTCCAGAAAGTGTTGTCAAATCGCAAGAGTTAACTGAGTCAAATTGCTTAAATGAGAGGTCAAATTTGGTAGGCGTTGACTAAGTCAAACTACCTAAATGAGAGGTCAAACTGCAGGAGTTGACTAAGTCAAACTGCCTCTTTAGAACTTTTAGGAATATATATGCTTTTTGATTAAACTTTACTTTGGATCAAACCTCAGAATTTTTTGTCAAACCATAGAATCTTAGGATCAAACCGCAGAATTTTGAATCAAACCGTAGAATTATTGGTCAAACAGCAGATGCCAAATCGTAGAATCTTAGGATTAAACCGCATAATTTTTTGAATCAAACAGCAGAATTTTTTATCCTAGAGCATAAATTTTTGCCAAACCGCAAAATTTTTTGCCAAACCGCATATACGAACACAAAAACACCTAAAATCCATAATAATTAACGTTTTTTCCCAAAATTTTTTGCAAAACTGACTATGTTTAAGCTATATCTAACATAAAAACACAAACTTTAACATTTTTAACATCAAAATTTTTACCAGTTATTTTTTCAAAAATATAGCTAAGAAAACATAATTTTTGCATGATTTTGAAAACATCAAACACAAAATGCCCCTGTTAGCTCTGGTACCAATTATTGTCATATAATAATAACTAACAAAACATGATCCGGAGGTGGGGGAGAAAAGAATAAGTATTTCGCCATTTATTAGATTTAGAAAGAGAAAGGTAAGATGTGTGTGTTTTCTAGAGAGAATGAGGAGAAAACACACACATGTGAAATGTTACAAATGATTTACTCACCCTCCTATGGAACTATAGGAGGGTATATATAGTCCTAGATATGGCTAACTATCATCTAATGACATTATTAGTCCTTGCGTATTCGACTATATGTAAAATAATATAATTCCATATAAGTCTTCATATTTTAAGGCTAACAGTATTTACTTTTGATTGCATGAAACTTGGTTTGTAGATCCTTTTAATATTGCTTCTTATGATGGATGTGCGCGTTAGGCTCTAGAAAACTAGCTATAAATATTACATTAGCATATACGTCTAGGGAAACGTGAGTGTGTAGAAAGGATACCATTGGTAACAGTCTTCATACTACCTTACCCTTATTATGGTTGATCCCTCTTGAGTGTTTTAATGCATGTTATGTACTCTTAGGGGCCTTGTAATAGTCTTCATACTACCTTACTTGTGTGTTGCTGATGTGCTATCGTGTAGGGTTAATTATTTCATTATCAAGTTTTAAATTTATATTTAGCCGACAAACCTAAAACAACACTTTAACGAGCAGTGTACCCGGTCAAGATGGAGTTCGCGGTAAGTAGGGTGTCGAACACTAAGAATGAAACATTAATCCTATATTCTATCAGTATTTTATATAGTCTATTTACTGGTTGAACTTATGCTATGTACGTTGTCTAATGATATGGGGGGTTTCAGCCTGAGAGACTGACATAGGTTTGGTGGAAACAAATATCAATGCAATATACAATAAACATAAAAGAAGAAAATTAGAAGATAGAAAAGCAGTACAAGCCAAATGATAGAAAACTGTATTAGCCATATTAATTATGGTTCAATGTTGGTTTGTTTGTTTTAGTGCAATGATTTACTTATCTCGAGGCAGCATATCATTCTTAAGACTTAGGTGGGGCATCATACTAAGACATAGACACGATTAATCCTGTCACAATTAAATCCATCCGCATAAAGCATCCTTTAGTTAAATTATAATCTATCTTAGGGAATTAAAGCAGTGGTGATCCTGTTAAAACCCTAGCCCAACGGGACTTTACCCACTTATTGTTTGACGGTGTTTTATATACTGGTAGTCCACTATTCAAATCTTTATCAGTTAATTAAGAGCATGATTGTTGAAACATAAACGAGTCACCTACCGGTCCAACTAAGCTCATAATTCAAAGAAAAAGACAGAATGTTATTTGTGATCCTATTGGTCCAGTAATATAAAACACGATATGGAGAGCTATTCCAGCATCTAGATTACTTTTTAGGTATCACTAGACCTAGTTAAATGATAGGTCGCATATTCAAACACATAAACAAGTATGAGGTGATAAACATAATTAAACAATCAACGATTAATTAAGAAATTGATTTTAAAATAAACCAAACATTGAACTTTCATTAAGATGGCTAATACCCGAGGGTATTAGCCCACAACCATTGTAATTATACAAGTGTAATCAAACAATTAAAATCGAACGATTAATAGAGTAAAAATTACATGATGTCTTCTATGGATTCGTGATCAATGCTTGACCTTGGTGGTTGATCTTCTCTTCTAAAATTTGTCTTTAATGAGTATGGTATAAAGAATATGATATTGCATACTGAAAACTCATTTTTGAGTCTTCTATTTATAGTGTCTGAAAAAGACTCGATATGCCGTATCTAGCTAGGTCGATACGGTGTATAGGGCTAGATTCCTTGGAGTGTGCGCTACGTTCTCAATCAATCAGTGATATCATTCCCAATTTACTATTATTACTGTATCTTCGAATAGTTATTTTCATGGATACGACGTATGGAAGCAGTCTGATATGCCGTATTGGGAATTGGTCAAACGCGCTTTCTTGTGAAGTCTTGGCGCTGATACGCCATATCTCTTTTGTTGGATACGGCGTATGTAGTCAGAAATCAACAATCTTCAAATGTCTTCGTTTTAGCTCCAAATTATGCGCCTTTTAGCATGTCTTCACAAAACACTCCTGAATTACTGCATTTATCAACTTTAAAGCAATTAAGTACCAAATCTTGCAATAATTACATAAAAGTAGGCAAAACGGATGGGATAAATGATATAATAAAGTGATGTTATTTGATGTCATCAGTACTTCATCAATATAAATACATTACACATATATACATTAGTAGAAGTTAAAAAAATCCTTTTTCTCACGGAGTTAAATGTATGAAACGTGCAGGAAATGAAAGAAAGAGAAGAAGAAGTGACGGAAGGAGGATGAATGTTTGTTACACATTGAAAAATTTAGGTAGGGTACTGATTTCCAAAGAAACCTTCATCTCGGCGAGGACAAAGATGTTTGGACTGCGTATTCTATGTCATTACAATAGAGGGTTCAATGAAAAAAAGACGTCTGGACTGCATATTCTATGTCATTACAATGAAGGGTTCAATGGATAAGCTCACCTGGTAGGCTGCCCAATCTGTCTTTTGTATAACGATTAGATTTTCTCAGTTGCTTATTGATGAGTATTTTATTTTAAATATTAATTTACCAAGTTTTAAATTTATAAAACTCGATCTACCTACTAACAACGGCGAACTAACATGTTTAGAGAACCCGATCGAAAAAACGAGGATCGTCCCAAGAGCTAGATGTGAATTAGTTTTAAATTTGAAATAACACTTAATAAAAGATGATTTTTAAATAGATTTGAATAATAACAATAAAAGTAATTACTCTGTGAAAATTGAAAGAGTTGGAGAAGTATCAGTATGAGAAAAAGTGCTACACCTATTTTACTATCATTACTAACTTAAAGGACAACTTATTCCTCCCTTTGCAAGTGTTAACATATGGTTATCAATAGTGGTAATTCATAATTTCCATTTACGACTTTGAAAAGGACATAAATATGTCTATCCTAAACAACCCTTGGTGCGATATTCTGACACATTTCCCAAATCGTATAGGAGGTATGAATCCAGCGTTGCATTGATTAATCCTAACTATTGCCTTAAAACCTTATCTAATAACCAATACAAATTATTAACCCCCATTTCCCGAAAGAGTTCCTATGCTTTTTTAAGTATTTATAGAGTGACTAATAGCGATCGGCCCTTTTAGATCCTCACACACGCATCAGTTAAGCACTAACAACCCCAAAAGCCCATGCACATCACATCAAGTTGCAAGCAAGGTTCCAAACCTAGTCCCGTACAGATTATAATCCGGAAAACCTCATGGGTTACACGATATTCAATTGACTATCTAGACAATATACCATAAACTAAAACAGGACACCGACAACATACCAACCACAATAATATAACTACATACTCATCTAAGGGTGTATTGCCCACACATTACGTTCTTAGTCCGCATACATGTCACAGTATAAACAAGCAATCATAGCTACATAACTAGGCCATCACATTAAGTTCTTAGCCGCTTATGGTAACGGAAACACAGCAAGAAATAGAAGTAATCATAGATTAAAAGCTCATAATTCTTACAGTATTCATTTTTGAACGATTAAATACAAAAACAAAGTAAAGTGTGATCTCCCTTGGACTCCAGGTGGAATTCTTTGAAGGTTCGAAGCCTTTGTCGCCTCTCTAATTGGCTGTGGAGGAAGTGATGTCGAAATAGCTTGAATTAGGCCTCTATTTATAAGTATCGAACATGTTACGGCGTAACTAATAAAGGTGTTACGTCATAATCTTCTTACACGGCATTCCATAAATAAGCAGTTGTTGCGGCGTAACCACTCAAATAATTTCCATATGTACGTGATCTTCATTCCATATTTGTGGATCTTCATGGTTACGGCGTAACCATAAGGGGTGTTACACCGTAACTTTATCTTGGGTAAGATTTCCTTCCAAATACATGGTTACGGCGTAACTAGATATGGTGTTACGCCGTAAAGTTGTCCTTGATCTTTGTACTTGCTTAATATATGTTATGGTGTAATCATTTTTGGTGTTACGCTGTAACATTCTTGAGATAATTACACTTTGAGCCCCTTTTCCCTTATTTCTTTTCATTTTCCTTCATTTCACTTGAAAACTACAAAATGATAGAAAATATCTCGTTTTCGAGTATTGGTTAAACATTTGCAGGTAATATAGGGGTTATTTTGCCACTAAAAAGTATCAAATATTTGATGTTATCTGATATGTGTGAAAACACATATCCGTTTTATATCAAAAATGACCCATAAAAGACAAAATTATGCTTAAAATGCTTGTAAAATTGTGCTTAAAATGTCTTGTATTTCTGCTTATGTTTTGCTCTTTTGTGATTATGTAGGTTATGGATATTTTATAGCAAAAATCGCAAGAAAATCAGAATGGAAAAGAAAGAAATGGTTTTTTTCAAAACCGGAGACAAACTACGGACACGGGAAAGGAAAGGTGTAACAAGCAGCTGGGGAGTTTGATACCAAAGTCAAACTCCTTGTAAGTAAACTTCATAGTAACATTTGTCAACTACCAGGAGTCAAAACCTTTTTTCAAAATTACTTAAAACAACCCCTTGAAATTTAAACCAAATTGCAATAAAAATAGGGTCCCTATAAGCCCCTAACGGTGTTAACTCTTTATATATTAAAGTGTTAACCACTCGTTATCTCTATTTATAATAACCCAAAAAACCGACGGCCAATCCTTTTATATTAAAAACCAGTGAAGAGAGGAGAGAGAGGACTAAAGTCAAATACCCGTTTCCCCGATAGTCCTTACCTCCCTCCCGCTCTCTCAAACGTGTTAAAAAAGGCGCCCAAAGAAGAAGATAACTGAAAGAAGCTATTTACTATGCATCACATCGTCCCAAAGTATTACTCTTGCGTCAAAAACAAAAGGGCAAACTGGAAAATTGGAGGACGTGGGCTATGTGATTCAAGTGTCAAGGAAGGATGTGGCAGAGTTATTATACATCACTTGAGCACCCATTGGTAATCCCCTAGAAGAATACACGCAGAGAAGGTCTGACAAGAAACCACCATATGGATGGGATGTTTACACTAAAGTTAGTGCAAAAGCAAAAGTAAACATTGAGCAGTGACACACGGAATGCTCACGTTGGCCTCAATCCCGTGGTGTCACTTATTTAATCTTAACGGCATCAAAAATAATGATCCATGATGAGATGCGAAATGAAAAGGCAAAAGATCAGAGAGATAGAGGAGCGAGGCTAGACTCCTAGAGCATCTCTGGCGGGCTTTAAATAAATAAAGCTTCATCAACTCATCACTAATGGACATCTTCTTTTCCTAGTGCAATTTTTTTTAAGTTTGTTGTTTTTGATAATCTTCTTTATTTGAAATGTTAATTTTCTATATTAAAGCTTTTGTAATTTCAAGTTCAAAGTTTAGTATAATTTTCAGTCTCAAATGAATGAAATATTAGTCCAACTTTTTAAATCTGGTTTTTGCTAATAGTTTTTAATTTTTCAAAAAGCTTTCATATCTATAAATGTTTGTGTCTTACTGTTACTAAGTTCATAGACTCATCAATAGGCTTCTTCTCCAAGTCTCTAAGATAGAATCTAGAATTGAGACTTTAACTAATCACGATAATCTATTCAAACTTTAAAATCAGTTCTTATAAACCTATGCTTTAAATTCGGATCTAAGTTTCCTTGGGATGATAAGCGTAAACCTGGAGAGCTTATGGGACCTTCGCTTCTTAACAGCATTATCCTTGTGATAAGCTAGAGCTTGTATGAAAGCCTCACTTAAGCATAATTAAGCATTTGTTAAGCTATTGTTTAGCTTAAGGCCTTTTGTAAGTTTTCCAATATCCTTTACTGTCTAATAATTTCTTATTTTCAGAAGTTGGATAATTTGCTTATTTGCTCTAGCTTATTTTGACGTCTTACATTGTTATTGTCTTATTATGCTCTTAATTGAAAATGTTTTGTTCATCTGTTTTCAGCATTTGTAGTGTAGATTTTAGTTTTTCATATTTTGTCTCTATAAATCTGTCATAAAAACCCATAAAAAATAGCATAACCTTGTAGCTTATTAATTCTGCTTAATCAGTTGTTTAAACATGTTCATTAGGTTCATTATAAGCTGATTACCATCTGGTATTTCTAGTTTGAGCTTAATTTCTAAGTTTCATAAGCCAAATATGATTTTTGAAAAAAATAAAGGGGTGTTTGGCACTAGACAGCACTAACTAAGTTAGTGCTGTCAAAGGCTATTAAGTCCTTTGTTTTAATCTTAAATCTCATTTAGAAGTTTATGAGGTAAGAATTTAAGTTTTGGATTAGAGTTTATCAGTTTGTGAGTTGATTTAGAATAGTTAGTTTGAATCTGTTAGTATAGTTTCATGTAGTTAAATATTTTTAGCTCAGCTGGTTCTTAGTTGTTTTTATTGCATCAATAGCTTTCAAAATTGTGTTTTAAAGTAGTAGAATCATAGTATTAAGCATGCATTTGATAGAATTTGGTTTTAGTTCATTTTTTGGTGCACACTGCATCAGCAATAAAACAGACTATTAGCCTCTTTCTAGTTTAATTTTCAGAAGGTAAAAGTTAGAGTTAGGTCTTGATTTTTAATTTACAAATAGCTTATAGGTCATCTTTCATTTGTTTCAACTTATTTTGTCTTAAAAAGTTCATTTTCTTATGTGTTTTTAAGCTAAAAAGTTGCTATTTGTCTTTTCAAAACTAAAACAAAACTCAGTGCATTCTGAGTTCAAACAGTTTTCATTTACCTTTTTCATTAAGCAAATTTTTTTCAAAATAGATTTCAAAAGTAGATTTAGAAAGCTCTTAGTTCTAGCTTTAAGTAAGTACAAGCCATTTCATCATAAGTGTTCTTTTGCTTATCCAAAAATAAGCCCATAAGTATGCTATCTTTCTGATTGGTTTTTTAGTTTTAGCCCAAGAGCTTATTTGGATTTTCAGCTTTTGACTTGTTTTCCTTTGCTTATTTTCTTGTTTAAACTAGCTTATTAGGTTTAATATAGTTTGCTTATAGTTTGCTTTCCTAGCTTTTAGCTTATTGTTAGCCTTTTAAGTTCTCAATTTTAGATAAAAAGCCAAAAAGTAAAAAATATAGTTTTAAGAGTTTCTCTGTTAAGTTTTAAGCTGTTTTACAACTTATTCAGAGCTTTTCAAAAAAAGTTTCTTTTATTAAAAGTGTTTATTTTTAGCTTTTCCACAACTTTGTTTTTATAAGTTTTCAAAAATAAAAAAAAGGGAAGAGGGAAATCGGGGGTGAGCAAGGCTCGAACCCCCCGACCTCAACATCCTCAACCTTTATAGCAACACAACACCACACACCTCACTACCAATGTGTCCTGGGGTCTTTTTCATTATAGTTTCACAAAATTTAATATTTGTATACGTTTTACCCTTTTAGTTAAATAAGCTGATTAAGCATATTTCGTAGCTTATTCGTTAAGATGTGTCAACGAGCTTATTTTTCCTAGGCCCCTCTTAGTTCAAGCTATTTTCTGTAATTTTTCTAGGATTTTTATAATTAGTTTAGTATTTTTAAACATTTATTTTTATTAAAAACTTTAAAAATTCATAAAAAATAGAAAAAAAATCAAAAAAAATATAATTCTTTTTTAGAAAATTTTCCTTTATCATATAGTTTCTAGGAAAATTAATTTTGCTTTCGTAGGGTTTAATTTGCAAAATTTCATTTTTTAAAGAACGGGATTCGTTTTCGTTCACGTTTTTCGTGTTTTTAAGCTCATTTTAATTCCGTTTTTGTTCTAGTTT